>OZ020286.1:3610247-3745609 GCA_963971205.1 Aethes cnicana
GTGCCATTCTGTAAAACAAAGCAAATTTTCAACTTTCTGATCCGATTTTAATAACAAATCTAATGAGACGAGAGCGTCAACATACTGGTCCAAGAATACGCTGTTTTATGTCAAATGCGGCAGGGGCGTTGTCCAAACCTATAAACACTTTTTCGATTAATCCTCCAGACATAGTTTCAGGTGCTTACGGTTACGTTTTACTCTAGAAGCGTAAATTTGGAGAAAGCAAGCATCTTGCAAAAACCTCTCTCGATTCGACGCAAATTTGACAACTATTGTTTTTTTAATTGGTAATGCATCTAGGCACTGATCTATGAATGATCAGCCATACTAAATTACTGTTTTTAACAATTTTTTCATAATTCCTTTCCCTTGAATTGATAGATAAACATATTTATATATTTAATAACAATAATAATTAAAAAATACTTCTACTGGCTAATATCCCAGAACCAGAGTCATTAAATCTTATTCGGTTCTGACATGTTTGTCTCTCAAGTGACACTTGTATGATCAAAACAAATACGATTTCGAAATAGCGAATTGGTAAATTTTAGGGCGCAGCAAGGGTAAACTTGCATGACAAAATGCAGTTCGCAAATATAACAATGGCAATTAGAAGATTCTCTACATCAGTGCAAAAATCCAACGCATTTGCGGAGGAATTACAGAAGAACTTCATACGTACAAATCAGTTTCAGAAAACTTTGCTCTCAGCTGGGTCCGCTGCTATTTCTCTCTTCAATCCTTGGCGAGGGGATATGATCGCTTGCTTGGGTGAAGTGACTGGAGGGAGTTCTATAATTTACATGAAGGAAAAAATGCTCCAGACTCCGGAAGGTACAGAGATATTGAAGGAAATGCCGCGTATCAATTCTCAGACGGTGTCCTTCGAGTATCTGTTGAATTTGCCAGAGAACACTTTAGGGCGAGTGTATGCGGACTTTATGAAGGAGAACAACATCACAGCGGACTCTAGGTTGCCTGTTCAGTTCATTGAGGAGCCAGAAGCAGCGTATGTGATGCAACGGTACCGGGAAGTCCACGATTTGGTTCATGCTTCGTTGTTTATGAAGACTAATATGCTGGGAGAAGTAAGGGTGACAGTAAATTAGCCAATTATAGTTTGTCTTGTAAACTTATGTAACAAACAGAGCCATCACAGTCTGTTATTACCTAATTTTCTTGATTTCTTTGTAAACATTTAATGAAAATAGCTTGCACCCTGTGCACAGCAATTAATTACTTTTTAATCTGACTAATATAATATAATTATTGTTTTACCATCAGTAATTTTCATGATAATTTGACAACCAATGCTTTTGCTTCTGAAATAAATTTCTGACTTGTAACTTTAAATATTGTAGGTAGCTGTGAAATGGGTAGAAGGCATCCAAACCAAGCTGCCCATGTGCATCAGCGGGGGAATATGGGGCGCCGCACGGCTCAAGCCTAAGCATCGGGAACTGTATCTCAAGTGCTACCTACCTTGGGCCATTAGGACAGGGCATAATGCAAAGTTTTTGCAAGGTAATCTAATTTAATTTAATTTACAAAATATTACTTTAACATTCATTCATTTTTAAATGTTAAAACAAGTTTTAAAATTGTTACTTAAGGAACTGTGTAAGTGAAGATAAAAATTTGCCAAATGATGGCATAGGCCTCAATCATAGATAAACTCTGCTAAGATGTAAATAATTTAAATATCACCATGAGCCATGTCCTGGTCTTTCCATACAAAATTGTTCTGAAGCTGAATATGCGCTTCTCATGGACATAAGATTTACGATTTGTTTATTGTTTGCAGGTATCTACTTTGAAAAGAGATGGGAGCAGGACATTCATGATTTCCACAAAGAAATGAATATTGTTCCACTTCTGCAGAAGTAGTAATTGAGATTTGTTGCTGTTGTAAATATTAGTTAATAGGTTTTTGTTTTGTTTTTGAGTTTTATTGTACATAAATAAATGGATTGAGACTGTTTTTACTATTTGTATAATTTGGTTGTAAAAAAATCTAAAATGTTTTACTGTTGAAACTGGTATAAATAAAATTCATTTTTTTTTTATTGGATGTGACAAACTGAGACTGTGTTTTATACATTAACTATTTGAGAATAAGATGATAAATGGATCGTTGTTGTTATCTATTGTGTAATAAAAATAAAGGTTGCATGTTTTTAAGTAAGGATAAAATTCTTCTTTTAATTACCATGTTGATAATGAAAAACAAAGACTTCAAACTTATCCCTTATATTTTTAGGCAATGCCTAACCTTACAGCGTAACATGTAACAAGATCACATCTTTGTATCACTTATTAACTAGCAAGTGGGCCAAGTTAAGTGACTTCTTGTAACAAACTATGTTAGATTGATAGATGCCCCGCCCCATCCACAGTCTCCACGAGGGTCTCCTGGAGGCTCTCGCAGGAGTCTTGGGCGAGTGTTTATTCAGTTGCCTGCTACGACTAGGTACTACAGGATGGACGTGATTGAAGTGACGGCGTTAGCTACTTTATGTGCCTGCCAATATTATGTCTTACCGCTGTATCACCAAAATAAAAAAAGTTAAATTGAGCGAGCGCGGGAGTGTGATCGGTTGCCTCGGCTCACCCCCTCGCGTCATTTGACTCGTGTCCGAAACACCGACACAAAGCGGAGCGACAGCGAGGCGAGGCCAGCGAAGAGCGCACCGCCCCCACTCTCGCACTCGCGTTCCCTTGTGTAGCCTCCTGGAGTGTGGTGTGGATGGGCTTAAAAGTCATTATAAGTAAAAAAAACATCACATAGAGAACTGAATTCAAATAGTTGGACATTCAGTGATTTAATTATAGGTAGAAAACGACGCTCTGAATTTTCCGTCTTCACCTCCTAACTCCATCATCAAATCAGTTACTAAGGTGGTAGGTACCATATTATTGCATAGGCATCCAATCTTCATATACTTTATTTTATACAAACAATGTTCCTATTTCTATTTACAGTGACTAACGAGAGGTCGCTTAACTTGGTCCACAACAATATTAAAGCTTCCACTGCTGCTTGCTGTTGATTCGCTTCACAAAATGGAAAAAAGCGATTCTGCTACATTGTAGAGCCCAGCAGCACGCGGCAGCGAAAGGGTTAAGTTTAATGATTATTAATAAACGGTGGAAATTAACTAATAAAAAATACTCTTTGTCATATTCTGTAGGCTTTACTTATCATTATCATAAAAGGATCACATCTTATCACTTCTTTACCTACGGTTTGGAAGATCACCCCTTTATGTTTACCGTCAACAGATAGACATACAGCGTATTGCAAAAATGTCTAAATTATTTACTAGTTATAAAATAAATGTATTACAGACTATGTTCCTGTAATTTTCAGTGAAAAATTCTCGTAAATATGTAGGCGTCTTGCTGTATATCACACATTTTTGTCTATTCTTTTTAAAATTAGCCACAATCTACAAACAACTGCCAATTTATAGACTATGGCCCATTGGCCACACGGCGGACACGGCCTATAAAAGCACGATTTCGAACACAATTCTAATGAAATGGTCAATGTTGCGTGCAAGGACGTCTGTGTGCATGCGATGCGAGGACGTCTGTACACTTGTAAATATGTGCGTACCGGTACGCGGGTCAACGATTCACTCACCATCTCCGGATTAAACGTATGACGGTAAGGGCGAGTTGGGCGCGAATAGCGCGCCGGCTAGATTCAGGCGGATAATTCCGTGGCCATTCTGTACGTAGTACTATTAAATATTCTGTGCTATGGCGATAATTATATAACTGCTAGTCTATAAAATGAATAAAGGAATGTCCACTTGCTTCAAAAATAGACCTGAAGACATTTGAAGGATCCATCAACGTTATACATGGCGATCGAACTGTCATTGCACACAGACGCGTTATCTTATTTTAACGAATGCATCTTAGTTAACAGGCTGTTTCAAACCAGCCCAAAGTTTAGACTTGAACAGTTACAAGAGCATTATAAGAGCATCTCTGAGCTCCTTCCGTTGCAGTTATGCAGCTCAGTTATCCGATCGCCCACTTCCACGATCCACTCGTACCAAACGCGGTGAGAATCCACGCACCGCCAGAAAGTTGCCGAGATGGTGTCGCCTTTCGAAACTCGGAGCGGAGTCTGGAAGAAGAGACAGGCGTTAAATACATAAATTCAGTAACTTTTTGACGGAATGTAAAAAAAAATCACAACTTTAACAAAAGGCTAGTTTACACGAGCAATTTAACCGATATCGTTTCTTGTCAGCGTTATTGCCCCCCGTCGAATATTTTTGTAGTAGTAGCGGCGTGAATCTTTACAAATATATAATTTTCTCAACAATGCTCGGAAATGTTCGTGTTACTTTCAAAAAAAGAAGACGCGAGGCTGTCCATTGCCGGCCATGGCCAGCAAAAACATTATTGTCGTGTGTGTGTTTTTTTTAATTCGCTTGCTATTTGAGTCACCTCTAGAAACTGACAAATCCATGGAGGCAATAAATACAACTTCCATGGCCAAATCATCCACGATCATGGGAAGTAGTAAATACTGATGTGGGGTAAGTGCGCCTAAATTTATTTCGCCCCTATGCCTTGTAAACAGCCAACTACTAGTTGAGTAATATTTATAGGTTTCGATATATTTATGCTAGGCGCACTTACCCCATCCTGGCGCACTTGCCCCGAAACTGACAAATCCATGGAGGTAATAAGTACAACTTCCATGGCCAAATCATCCACGATCATGGAAGTATAGTAAATACTGATGTGGGGTAAGTGCGCCTAAATTTATTTCGCCCCTATGCCTTGTAAACAGCCAACTACTAGTTGAGTAATATTTATAGGTTTCGATATATTTATGCTAGGCGCACTTACCCCATCCTGGCGCACTTGCCCCGAAACTGACAAATCCATGGAGGTAATAAGTACAACTTCCATGGCCAAATCATCCACGATCATGGAAGTATAGTAAATACTGATGTGGGGTAAGTGCGCCTAAATTTATTTCGCCCCTATACCTTGTAAACAGCCAACTACTAGTTGAGTAATATTTATAGGTTTCGATATATTTATATTAGGCGCACTTACCCCATCCTGGCGCACTTGCCCCGATTGACCTTACGTATTTCCTCGCTGTTTGAGAAAAGCATTATATATACCTCGGCCGCAATTGCGACTGCCGGACTCGTACTAATAGAAGGCTTCGCTTCGCTCAGCCTTCTAACTGACTCGTCCGGCAATGCGCTACTTGGCGGCCTCTGCAATAATGTACTATTCCCATAACTCCATCCAAAATAATTCGGTCAGGCGACGGAAAGCGGTTGAATCGCTTGTGGAACCACCCTTTTGTCAAAGTAACTGATTACTTTTTTTTAAATTACGTTAGTCACTTTGCCATGTTTGATATCCATACTAATATTATATAACTAGATTTTTGAAAACATAAAAAGAAACTCAACTGCATAGCAACTTTTGATATACCCACCCAGTGCCACTCTCACAATCAAGACGAATCTAACGACACCTCACAAGCTAAAATCCATCAAGCTGTTTAGGCTGCAGGACGAGCCAAATAAATATACACACATACACTCGAAAAACATAACCCTCCTTCTGGCGCAATCGGATAAAAAGCTAAAGTAACTCTGTTACACTGTTCAAGATTTGATGAAATGTGATATGGAGAGTTAGAGTCTCTCGGAAGGACATAGGCTATTTTTTTCTGAAAAACAAAAACTTATATTTTTTTCGTCTATGAATTTCACAGATTCAACTCACCTTGATAGGTATAAAGACGGGGAACCACGATATCATCCCGACACTGTGCGTTTCGGGCACTATGCTTATCATCTCGTCTGCGTACAGCGTGCAGTCGAAGTACCCGCCGAAGCCGTGCATGACGTTGTCCTGCTCGACCCGCCAAGTCAGCGTGATCTGGCGGCGGTTGTCCGTCCTCGGCAGGCCCTGGTGGTCCGTGACCTGGCCGCCTGCGTAGTCGCGCACGGGCCTCGCCGGGTGCTCGAACACGAATACTGGCTGGAAAGTGGAAAAATATGCTTAAATTGCAATCGTTTTTGTTGTGGGCAAGGTTTTTTCCTATAGTTAAAACTAGCTTCTGCCCGCGACACATGGAATTCGGTTAGGGCGTTCCCGCGGGAACTTGTCTCAGCGATCTTAGTTGGACGTGTAGCGAGACAGGATAGAGATGCCGTCGGGTTTACCAAGGAAATAACTGTATTTCCAACTTTTCAATCGCATATTTGACAAAGAATTGCGGAACTTGGTTAAGTTACAGTGCGTCCCACATTGCTCACAGGACCAGAAAGTTCTCGAGTGGCGTCCGCGAACGATACTATCCGTCGATGCCTCAAACTGTGGCGGATGTATTGAAATATCGCTGGAATATGGTAGATGCAAGAGTGGTCCCAGTGGAGAGCCTTGAGAGATGCCCAAGTCCTCTTTCGGCTGGCATGATGATGTGACGATTTTGCCACGTACCTTGACCTCAGCGATGTCGTGTTTATTCTTCATATAGACGACCCATAGCGTCTCGAGATTCTTGTCCTTGCTGGGTGTTCCCGGCGTGGCCACCGCTTTAGCCGCGGCCCACAGGCGCGGAGACGATATGGGCGCTACGTACGACGTGTAGCGACTTGGTATGGAGATGCCGTCCGGTTTGAGGAGGCCGGCGGCCCCGTCGAGGCATTCGGGGGACAGTTCGTTGTCGCCCCATGAACCTGGAAAAGTGAGGCCGAGTTAGTAGGAGTGTTTGTTAAGAAATATAAATTACAAGTTATTTCCACGAGCGACATTTTGACAAATTTCCAGTATATTTTTGTAGACTACAATATACCAAAAAATTCCATTTACTTTACTGGAAATTGGACATTAAGGTGGTAAGGGACTGATAGCGGTTAAAACGCTCGTGAAATCACCAAAACACACATAGATAAACGATCTACAACATTCGTCATAAATAAACTCTCGTAGATCCAAGCTTATGACTTTTTGGACTGTGTGTGTGTGTGTGTGTGTGTGTGTCTCCTATCTCACCCAGGAGTTCGGAGACGATGACGTCAGCCTCGGGGGCTCGGGACAGGCGCCGCATGTCCCCCGGGACCACGGCCACGTCCCGGCCGCGCCACACCTCGCGGACTTGTGCCTCTAACACCACCACTGCGCACGGGTTCTTCTCCACTGCTATCACCTGAGGGGAAAAAAAAAACCAGCTTCAATATTACATCTATGATCATCATCATCATCATCATCATCATCATCATTTCAGCCGAAAAACGTCCACCCGTCCATAGGCCTCCCCCAAGGCTCGCCACTCAGACCGGTCCTGTGCTACTTGCTTCCACCGGTTTCCCGCGACCTTCACGAGGTCGTCGCTCCATCTTGTTGGAGGCCTACCGACAGCTCGTCTCCCGGTTCGCGGGCGCCACTCGAGAACTTTCCGGCCCCATCGGCCATCAGTCCTGCGAGCAATGTGGCCCGCCCACTGCCACTTAAGGCTCGCAATTCTGCAACGTCTATGATATGTAGTATTAAACCGAACACATAAGTAGCGTATGTGATATGTAACTGAGTATTTTCTCACCGTAACGAATTTTGAATTGCCAGAGAAATAATGAACTTCTGTTAGTTTGAAAGCCTTCGAGTAATATAGAAATTTAATTTACAACATCGAAGGACTCCCGAAGAGAATGGACGAGAGAGCAAAGATGAATGATGCTGACGTGTAAAAGTGCCCATATGTGGCCAATATCTATGTATCTATCTTCTTTTATCTATACTATACTAAAAGAACAGAACCCGGCGTGTCTGTACATAGAAAGAAAAATTCAAAAAAAGGAACGGGGGTCTAAAGATGTATGGTAGACTACAAAACAGCGATTTTTTTAGAAATGTTTTCTGTCTGTTAGAGTTAATCTCCGAAACTACTGAACCGATTTGAATGCAGTTTTCAAGGGTAGATAGAGCATCCTTTGGAGCAACAACAAATGTTTGATTAAAATCGGATATCGGAGAGAAAAGTTATCTGCAATATATAATAAGTCGCGGGCAGAAGCTAGTGTTCAATAATTGATTGAATGTGAATTTGACATGCCGCCGAATTCGATCGTCTTGCGCCGAATTCGCGTTGTTCGGAATTCGGTTGTCTCTTTTTTATTCTCGAAGGAAAAAGAGGCAGCATTCGATTGCATTCGATCGAAGCAACCAGCCTAACCGCAGTCGCGAGGACCGAAAAGACACAAATTCCATTAAAATATAAGATCATCACTGCTATACAGACAGACGGTCTAAATTCCTTTGCCATATAGTAAAGTTCGATTCTATTCTCTTCGTTTCGACTCGCTAGGTCCTATATTTTCTTTTCTCACCTTGACTTTGGTTCCTGATATGTCCGAAGCGTTGAGCGTAGCCCTAACCAAGGGGCCCCGGCCTGCTCCCAGCACCATCACAGTGATTGGTTTGTCCTTTTCCTGTGGTTTGGCGTCCCCGTCCCCCTGGCCGATTTGGAGACGCTCTATCACGTCAGATAGGTCTTTGGCTTGAGGCTGGATAAAAAATAGGCATGATGACAACATCAATAAATTGAAAATCTATTTGATTGTACTGGTAGAGTATTGAAAAATAATGGACAGGGACACCCAACTTTTTTTTTCGTCAATGAATATTGACCCTAGAAAATGTAAGCTAAACATAGAATGAAAACCCTCATACAAATCAGCGTACGCCCGAAATAAGCGTTAAATGCGATAATAGATGTCGCTGCCTAGGTAGCAATGAAAATTTAAAGCGCCCCCTGGATATAGATCACATATAGAGCTTTTTCGATCCGCATGTAAGGAGATTGTCAGTCTATATAAATAACCTTGTTTCTGATATTGACGAAGGAACGCGTAAAAACTCGGGAGTAAGAGCTCGTGATTTCCCTATTGAGTACAAATTATACTCTAACTTATTGTCTTGTGTTTTCGTTAGTTTTGGTTTACGTAACGAAAGAAAAATACGAGCCGAATATTTTCTTATACTACTAATTCGATTTTTTCAGTCATCTCTAGCCTATTGCTGGACGGTAGAAAAATGTAGATATTTTTTTAATCAAATCAAATTCATTAAAACAGTGCATATCATTAGTGTCTGTTACCATTACCTGTTCAGAAATACATTCACTATCTCTCTTCTTCTTTAAGTCTGTGAGCGCTTGTGTGATGGCCTTCTGGTACTGATCGTATTTTATGGGATCCTTCTCAAACACATTGTATGTATGAGTGTCCAAGTTATCTGCAAGCGGCTGCAGTGGCGTTTGGAGATAGTCTTCCCAACTGCAATGTAATCCTATATTATTAAACAAGCAATATTGGTATAAATAAATATATATTTTATACCTACATTCACGAAAAGGGCTCGAACTTTGGCGCCCGATTTGGAATGGACTTATTTAAAACAATTAACAAAATATGCTTGTGTTTAGTTCCTTGTGTATAAAATGAAACATAGGTCAAAATCTCACCCTCTCGCGTAGCTCATCATAGGATCATCAGCGGGGTTAGGCCTCCGGGCCCAAACCCGCTGCATGTACTGCAGGTAGTGCTCTATGCTGCCTCGTCGGGCCCCGGTTATCACCACTTGAGCTTCCCGCTCCACCAGGCTCGTGAGCAGCTGTTGGTGGGCTCGGGATAATACTGGGTAGCTGAGGATTTATGTTTTGTTCGGATGAGTTATTAAGGATTATTAAGGATTAATGTGATGAGAGAAAAGAGTTAGCAAATCATTATGAGGACTTTATTTCCTCCTCCTCGCGTCGATATCCTCATTACTGAGGGTCATGGTCCCCTTGACGTGGAATTATCTTTTGCCTAACGGTGTCTTGCTATTTCTTCTTGTCTTTGGCATTATGAAGAGCGACGTGTAGTTCGCTGTTGAGGGTCGAGGACTTTATTTAACAGCCTGATAATGACTGCATGGACATGCCGCAAACTCAAAACTATCACAATACATACATGGGGTTTTGTATATTTTAAAAGAATATCAACTAACTACCAGAAAAAATATGGAACTAAGAGAAAAGATGAAAGACACTGACGAAAAAATAGATACTAATTAGATTTCTCTATGAAAAAAAAGTCCCTTATAACTGAGGTATTATTATTTATGGAAGGGGACGACTGCCTGGTTTCAATCGGGTGATCGGTCCTCCATTCGGAACCATTTCACCCATTTCCCCATAACTGAGGTATCAATTCAGTAAAAAATTTAATTTAATAGTAATATTTTTTGGCAACGTCAATATTTTCTTAAATATTATTATTATTATTCGAATAATAGGCGAGCAGCAATCTGGTGCTGGTATGCCTATATCACAATGTTCAGTATAGTCCTTTTTTTTTTTAAATATAGTTTTAAATAAATGTTCACTGTATTCACTAAATATACTTCATTTTGTTGGGTAAATAGTAATAAATTCTTACCCTTTTTTATTACTGTGGAAAATAGAAGTTGGCACTATAACCGCCTTCACAGGTTCGCCGAGCCACCTCTTTAGTATTTCTTCGGAGGGCAGGTCCGCAGACAGCTCTAGTACCACCCCGATGCGCTTGTCCCATTGCACCCGTTCGTGGAATTTGGACCACCAACTCCAGGGCTCATTCCAGGATTCCTCATCTTCTTCTTCATCACTTGTTTGGTTAGTTAGGGACTGTCGTCTTGTCCGACTGCACTGCATTGTTACTTGTGTCCATATCATTGACGGGTGGTGACTGAAATTAGCGAAAATCATATAAATATAAAAATCTAAGTTTGTGTAAATGAACATAAACATGCTTCTATGTTCTCATGCACCCCAGCCACTGAAGAAATCATGAAGAAATTTGATACATAGGATGGATTATTAGCAAATTGTGGTATGAGAATTATAAAACCTCTTTATCATATTATTGCATGATTTGATTATCAAATTAGTAAACTGTATTGGTGAGCTCAAAAATATTGATGACAATAAAGGCGATGTGATGAATTTCTAAAGTACAGTTGAGTTCATTAATATTATGTACACTTATTACAATGGTTACAGGTTACAGTTATAAATGTTGGCAATCACAATTGTTCAACTATTTCAACAGTTCTACAGCACCTGCCCTAATGATGGACAACTTGGACACCAGTATAACGTGAATTCTTTACCATAACGTTTTCTAAAACTTTTAATAACAAAACCTTTACCTGTTTTCTAAATAACTGAGCAGTATCCTCGCCAAGTTTTGGTTATCCTTTCCATGCAGCGCGACCATGATGGCGGGGAGTCCGAGACCTTTGCAATACGCGAGCTCCTCGTTCAAGCAGTCTTCGTGACGCTGACGGACCGTTAAACACGGAGTATCCACGTTCAGATATTCTGATAACTTCCCGACTAGCTTACTCGTCCAATCCTGGGGCGACAGGATCATGTCGGAACGTGTGAAGCCGCCAACTCTGTTCCCGTCAGACCCATGGTGTCTCCTAAACCGAGGGTGCACTACCGGCGTGACAATAAATGCATAATTCGCGTACAACGCTTCCGATAAGCAACCCTGCAAGTCTGGTGCTACTGTGTAATCTAGGCCACAAGAAATATCTTGTTGTGACATATCTACAATTTTAAACGCTATTTATGCTAAAATTACGCGTGTCGTGCAACGTTATAGCTATAAAACACACACGCGCGAGAGAAATATAAGAACATAACCAAACAAATCGTGCCGAGCAAATTTTGACAGTTTGACTTGACAGCAGCAGTGTTGCCATTTTACACATCTCATTTACCACGCAGCTGTCTAACCGTTTCAAAAAAAGAGGTCCTCAATCCCTACTTAAAATGTGTCTATCCTCCCGAAACTAGAACCACTGAACTGATTGAGGTGAAATTTAATTTGAAAATAAGTACGAACCGAACATGGAAGTAATAACTGGAACTCCTACTACCACCGTGACAAAATTTGTTCCAGGTGCGCGGGGGTGAGGGGCGTAAAAGGCTTGTTTCTCTCTTTATCTAACCTTATAACGAGAGATAAAGACAAAGCAGCCTCAGATGAAATTTTAGACACGTTATTGAATTGTGAATGAAAAGTACCTTCGGGCTCACGTCTAAGCTCAGGCTTTTATAGTTTGAAAATTGACACTACTTGCTTCAGATGTATTTATTACCTCCATAAGTGCCAGGAAAGTACATAAAGTTGGTAAAACGGGGATTTGAAGTTTAGTAAGGCGAAATCGCAGGCAAAAGCTAGTTTGTAGAGTTTCAAAAGTGGACACCAAATCGGGAAGGTTGGGGGCGCCGCGGCCGCGCAGGCGGATAGTCTGCAGTAGCGCCTTCAGGTGGCGCTGCTGAGGCGAAAACGATTGTGAGGAGTGTTTTATTGTTTTGTTGCTTATCAAATCCGCTGGACACGTTTTTAACTATTTCGCCATATAAGATTGCGCTCCTTACCAAGACACATTCCACACTCCATAATTTCAATGAAGATTTCTAAATGACAAGAAAAAAGTTTAGTTATCATTGACGTGTGGTGCCGGGTCAGAATTGCACCACCCCATCTCCTCCCGTGGGTTTCGTAAGAGGCGAATAAGGGAAAAACCGGAGGATGGGCAGCAGCGTCCTCCGCGCACTACGCAAATCTTACTGCGGTCGCCAACCCGCCTGCCAAGCGTGGCGACTATGGCAATCCCCCCCCAAGGGATAAAATTGGTAACATGAGGCCACAAAATAAACCCAGACCCCCAGTCCCCGGCGGCCCCGCTATTCCTGGCTCCGGTAGCGGCCATGGTTACGGCGGGGCAGGGGGTGCTAAAGTTAATCTCCGGAAGAGACCCGGCTACCAAAACCGAAGACCCTTGGCCCTGGCAACATACAACTGCCGTACGCTGCGGACTGACGAAAAGGTACTGGAACTGGAGGAAGAATTGAGCAGGTTACGTTGGGGAATCATAGGGTTATCAGAAGTCCGGAGAGAGGGGGAGGACATGATAACCCTGAAGTCCGGTAACCTGCTCTATTTCCGGGAGGGCGACCAACAGTCCCAGGGAGGTGTCGGGTTTATCGTCCACAAGTCCCTCGCAAACAATGTGGTGAAGATCGAGAGTGTGTCGACCAGGGTAGCGTGCCTTGTACTCAGAATAACCCAACGATATTCGTTGAAGGTTATACAGGTTTACGCTCCGACCTCGACGCACTCCGACGATGAGGTGGAGGCTATGTATGAGGACATTTCTAGAGCCATGCATAGCTCCAAAACTCACTTCACAGTTGTTATGGGGGACTTCAACGCGAAATTGGGCAAACGAGACGGTGAAGAGCTGAGAGTGGGGCAATTTGGAGTAGGGCGTAGGAATCACCGGGGCCATCTACTGGCTGGTTTCATGGAGAAGGAGGGACTCTATATGATGAACTCCTTCTTCAGGAAACGAGAGCACAGAAAGTGGACCTGGATGAGCCCTGATGGTGTAACGAGGAATGAGATAGACTTTATCATGTCGACGAGGAAGCAGATATTCAATGATGTCTCAGTGATCAATTCGGTTAAGTCCGGGAGCGATCACCGTATGGTACGAGGCACATTGAATATCCAAGTGAAGCTTGAGAGATCTCGACTGATAAAGTCTACGCTCCGCCCGGCACCGACCCAGCTCCAAAACCCCGGGAGCTTTCAGCTCGAACTCCAAAACCGTTTTGCTTGCCTAGAAAGCGACGTGGACGATTACAACGACGGGTTTGTGGAAGCTGTCCATACGGTTGGGTCCAAGTTCTTCAAGACCCGCCGTACAAGAACCAAGAAAATCTCAGACTCAACCCTAAAGCTCATGGAGGTGAGGCGTGAGATGATTCTGCAGTCTTCAGGTGACGCTAGTCATTATCGGCAGCTCAATAGGCAGATCTCGAAGTCTCTGAAGCGTGATATACGCCGATTCAATACCAACAGTATTGAAAAGGCTATTGAGCGTAACAGAGGCTCGAAGGTGTTTGCCAAAGATCTGTCTATTGGCCAAAGCCAATTGACAAAGCTGAAGACCGAAGACGGCAGGATCGTCTCATCCAAACCGGAGCTGTTGGGAGAAGTCGAGAAGTTCTATGGGCAGTTATACACGACAATCCGAACACCCGTCGCTCATCCAGCTAAAGACCCTAGAGCTAGATTAACCCGACACTATACCGAAGATATCCCGGACGTCAGCCTGTACGAGATTAGTATGGCTCTCAAACAGCTTAAGAACGGCAAAGCCCCCGGTGATGACGGAATTACAGCTGAACTCCTGAAGGCGGGTGGTAAACCAGTCCTTAAGGCCCTTCAGACGCTGTTTAATTCCGTCATCCATGAAGGGAAAACGCCGCGAGCATGGAACAGAAGTGTGGTGGTGCTCTTCTTCAAAAAAGGGGATAACACCTTGCTGAAGAATTATAGACCCATCTCACTTCTGAGTCATGTCTACAAGCTGTTTTCGAGAGTCATTACGAACCGTCTCGCGCGCAGGTTTGACGAATTCCAGCCTCCCGAACAAGCCGGTTTCCGAAAGGGCTATAGTACCGTAGACCACATACATGCGTTGCGGCAGGTTATACAGAAGACCGAAGAGTATAACCTCCCCCTTTGCCTTGCATTTGTGGACTACGAGAAAGCCTTCGATTCGATCGAGACTTGGGCTGTGCTGCAGTCTCTCCAGAGGTGCCAAGCTGACTACCGGTACATCGAAGTGTTGAAGTGTTTGTACGAAAATGCCACCATGTCCGTCCGACTACAGGACCAGACCACGATGCCCATCCCACTGCAGCGGGGAGTCAGACAAGGAGACGTAATCTCTCCGAAGCTGTTCACCGCTGCATTGGAGGATGCCTTCAAGGTGCTGGACTGGAAAGGACGAGGCATCAATGTAAATGGCGAGTACATCACTCACCTTCGATTTGCCGACGATATAGTAGTTATGGCTGAGACCATGGAAGACCTCAGTGCTATGCTCGTTGACCTCAGCAGAGTTTCCGATCGAGTTGGTCTGAAAATGAACATGGACAAGACGAAGATCATGTCCAATGTCCATGTTGTGCAGGCGCGGATCCAGCCCTCAAAAAAGGTTGTGGGCACGTGCGAAAATTGGTCAAGTGCGAGTCGTACCCCAAAAAAACAACGTAAACGGTATTTTTTACCATATTTGTAGCTACAAATTAGGGCTTGCATTCCGGAATTCCGGAATTTCGAAATACCGGAATCTCGGAGCTTTTTTCCGATATTACAATTCCGGAATTGAGACCCTCAGTATCGGAAATTCCGGAATTGAATAAATAGAGTTTTAATTGTACTAGACCTTAATTTAAGTGATAATTTTCCAAAATTTACACAAATTAAATTAGGTAAATATATTAGATTTTAATTTAAAATAATTATATTGATTATATATGATACAAAATAAGCACAGGAAAATTAGTTACGACAGGACTGCCTTCCTTCCACACATATCGTACATTTCTTGGACGGGTGGTAAGGAATCGGAACTTTCCCTTAGCCTTTGATTTGCGCACTAGGTCTGTCATGTGTTCCCCATAAATATCCTTCGTTATCTCACTTTGTTTGTTCGTTTGACCCAAAATATTCTCCGAGAACCTGGTTTTGCATTCCTGTTTCGATAATCTTGGACTTTGTTAGTCCGGCGATGGATATTTCGTTGTATGTAAGGAACAGCCTATTGGCTCTCTTGCGTCAGATGGAAGAACCATTTTAATATTGCACTATAAGTCGTGGTGTTGGATCTGGGATGATATTCTTATCGGCGATGGATATTTCGATGTATGGGAGAAACAACCAATTGCCCCTCGTGCGTCAGATGGAAGACCCATATTAATATTGTTTTATAAGTCATGATGTTGGATCTGGGATGATTCTGTTATCAATAAATTCAGTGGGATCTTAATTAAACAACTGGATGAACCAATGATCATTTAGTTGTATGCATCTTGAAAACCACTTCAGTACTTCTGGGTGAATCGACCATTTCTTTCCATTTTGAAAACGATTCAACTGAATTGAAAATGAAAATAAAATGAAAAATAACTACTACTCAAGCATGAACTTATTATCTTTAAACATCATACATCATCGAATAATGCTTAAAAAGTGATTTTCAAGTAATCTCTCAAGTGGTAATTTAATTGATCAAAATGAAAACATCGTTTCGAAGAAACCTCTACAACGTTAAATTATGTATTACGTCGTCGGCGTGGCTCTGTGAGATCCGTGAGCTGAGCTCAGGTTCGTAGCACGAGGGAGGTTTGCGTTTTGTGGACTCTTCTATTTTTCAGCATTTCAGGTTTAGAAATGCTTGAAATTATCATGTCCTTCCTTACGACCTACAAATCCTTCAATAGTAAAAGAACCTTAAGGGTCGATTGACTAACATTGAAGTAGACCCTGGTTCCATAACGGATGTTTTAACCTTGGATTGTCTCGTATTTATCTTTTTCTGGTATGTCCGCAATTTGCTGTACTTATAAATAACATTCTGTTCTGTCTCAGTTTTGCCACGACGAATATTGTAATTTGTCAGATCTCCTGTCTTCTGTTGTGCTAATATAACTTCTACCTGGAGGAACCACTTTAGCTGGTCTTGCCAAAAAGTAGAATTTTTGATGGCACTAAAATTGTTGATCACTCGAATAATACTTTTGCAATTTTTTAATCTGTTTTGAGTGATAGAACTTAGTGATTCTTATTTTTGAAGTAGGAAAATCAAGTATCTATTAATTACCTAAGTCTGTTGATTGTTAATGATAAAATGTTGATCACCAGATCTAGCTTTATTTTGCCCTATATTGATAAAATTACAAAAAAAAGTAATGAGAAAAAGATTTCACCAGTTCCGGAATTCCGGAATTGAAGGACAATCTCGAACTCAATTCCGGAATTGAAAAACCGTCCGATATTGCATGCCCTACTACAAATAAGGAAAATAATGTACTTATTTTTTCATTTTTGAAGCAAATATGAAGTATGGTTTGGAAGCTTATTAAAAAAAAAAACTTAAAGTAAGTATAATTAAACCTGCCACAAATTTGAAAAGCCCAAACAATGCAGGTGGCGCGAAAATTAGCTTATCCAAATACGCCTTCTTCGAAAAAAATCAATTTTCGAATGGCTATTTTACGGTCCCTAATAGGTATAGGGTTTGTAAAGCTGCTGTATGGTTGGGAACAACAAACAAGTGTATTTTTAGTGACCGTCAAGATACACCGTAACGTTATCCAGGATCAGATTATGCAATTAAATAGTACCTAAATAGTACGTTACGGTGTACGCTATGTTGACGGTCGCTATTTTTAGAAGAGCCAGATCTAGACGAAAATTTTATTTTATATCGATATGGATCATAAATGCACATGTGTGACCAGATTCGACCTTTTTTATTTCTTTTGTAGTCACTTTTCGTAAAAATTTTAAAATGGCGGAGCTATTGGGGTTATAAAGTAAAAAAAAAACTGATTCAAGCCATGCAAAAAAATAGATTCGCGATGTCTACATGCAGCTCTCAGAGCCTCTAGGAACAATATTTTAATTATTTAGCAAAATCACAACATTACAATTTTCGGAAACTAGCAGGCCTGACAGTCTCTCTTTTTAACCGACTTCGAAAAAAAATGAGGTTCTCAATTCGTCTGGTATGTTTTTTTCTTATTTTTTTTGTATGTACGTTCCGCGATTACACCGTGAATTATGAACCGATTTCGATGATTCTTTTTTTAATCAAAAGGTGGTACCTCCGGATTGGACCCACTTTAATTTGGTTCAGTTCTGATGATGGAATCCATGAGAAAATGAGGGAACTCCTCAAAATTTGTTAGCAAGTGTATAATTTTGGCGTCAATTTCAAAGACTACAGTGACATTTATGTCCCATCGTACCCATGTTGGAAACTGTAGTGGAAAAAAAATTTTAAATAAAAAAATAAGAACCAATTTCAAACTCCGACAAAGTCGATGGCAATCTTATAGTGAAATTGACACCGACTTTGTAGGCTGTCGGAGTTTGAAGTCGGTTTTAATTTTTTAATTGAGATAATTTTTTTCATTACTTTTTAAGATTACAAACCTCAAAACGAAATATCGGAACGCTTATAGAATCACTCGTGTATCTGTTACAGCCAATTTGCTCCGAAACTACTTCAATTTGGTACATACTTATATGTAACATAGTGACCCAAACACGTACGATAACCTAAATAAAATAATTAAATTTACTGGGCCTAAAATTTTGAAAAAAAAACGATGATTCTTAGTTATCGACCTACAGATTACTATGAAAACCTATAAGAAGTTCATGGTATTACATATTTGAAATGATATAGAAAATAATCAACAAATGGAACCCTCTCCAAGCGATTTTAACTCGCTCTTATCTTTTTTTTTATCAAGACGTTCCAAATTATCGACCTCATTGGGCTGTAAAAATGTGACGTGAAAACTCTTAGGCATGAGGTATGTCTATAAAGCTATTTAGGGTTGTGGGCATGCCCATAGTGCCCACAACGGTGGATCCGCGCCTGATGTTGTGCCAACTCCAGTAATAATCGGAGACTCTGCGCTCGAAGTTGTTGACCATTATGTATACCTGGGACAAACAGTCCAGTTAGGTAGGTCCTATCGCGGCGTTATTCTAGATACAACGGTTCTATGTACGTATGTATGTCTTTCTTTTATACATCTAGTAAATAAGAGTGAGCACGAATTACGCGCTCACCTGCCTGAGTGTTAAAGGCCACGATAAGACACTGAAGTTCTATTCTAAGTATATTGCAAGTGATGATGAGAGAGGAAACTATACTATTTACTGGTTGCGTCGGACATCGCCCGACCAACCGATTTCTGTTCTATAATTTCTAGTCGGA
Source organism: Aethes cnicana (assembly GCA_963971205.1). NCBI lineage: Eukaryota > Metazoa > Arthropoda > Insecta > Lepidoptera > Tortricidae > Aethes > Aethes cnicana. The sequence continues at coordinate 3,629,160 of OZ020286.1, forward strand.
GATTCTGTTCTCCTTACGAGCCTCCACAACACCCCTTATAGCTCGCCCATGCCTCGCACTGCTACACTTTCTATTCTTGGTAGCTTCTTACTTAGGTAATTCTCATCTAAGTTCTACATCTCGTCTCTCATCTCACATGCTTCTAAACATGTATATAATGCACAAACGACTCACCTGATTCCTCACATGTACAGCGATCGTCTTGCGCTTGTTCTTACCATTACACTATACCTTCTGCTGGTTGCATCGGACATCGCCCGACCAACCGATTTCTGTTACCGGTTATCCTTTGATGAGGGAGTAAACTATACTTCTACTGGTTGCATCGGACATCGCCCGACCAACCGATTTCTATTACCAATTATCCTCTCCCGACCGGTTCATTTCACTGCGTCTAGTACTTAATTTTTCTTTCCTTTCTTCGTCCCTCTAAGAACCGTGAATAACAGCCGTCATATTTGAACTTACCCTCCTATGATATTCTTTCTAGTATTGCCAGATAATCAAAGCTATTCCAGTTACAAGAATACACGCTTACCGGTTTTATTGAAGATTCGCGCTTGTCGCGACATACCCGACCGCGAGGATAAAGTTCCGACGCCAGGAGGAGGGCTGGTCGGTCTACAGAGCAATCTTCTCTCTTGCCCGCATGGCCGCCAGCTACTTCACCCTTTCTCCAGTTCTGGTGGGTCGTTCTTCTTCACCTCCTGGCTCCCCTTCGATCTCTGCTTGAGAAAAGTGGTCTCCTGCGTCACTAGTGTTCTGTCCACACTTCTTTAGTGGTAGTTCTCTAGGCCTCTGGGTCGGCCTCTATCGGAACCATTTCCTCTCTTCCTCTTCTGGGGTGATCTCCTCGCAGCTTCTCACTGGACTCATTATTTCAGTTTCCATTTCGAAGTAGTTTCTCATTTATGGTTCTACCATATTGTTTTGATGAGCATTTTCCTCCACCTCTAGAGGATGTACATGTCCATCTGATCGTATGAGCTCCTTCTCGTTCACATCTGCTTTGGTCACTCTACATTTTCCGTACGCGCCTTTCACCAGACTAGTAATCTTTTCCACCTGCCAATCATTCATTGGAGTCATCTTTGATCTGCACCACATCTCCTACCTGTGGGCCCCGCTTCGCTGTTACGCGGGGTTCTTTAGACGAATGTCTGTACCTTTCTCGTAGGCTGTAAGGGTACCGGCTGTTAAACATTCTTTTGAACTCTTCTATAATCCGCAGTCCTCTCCTCTAACCTTGGATAAGGTTCTCCTCGGTGACAGTGCCTTCGGGTTTCTGACCCTGGATGGAAGGCTCAATGGCTATATGCTTACCCAAGGTAAGGAAGTCTAAGGGGCTTTAATACATATTCTGTATCTGAGCCTGCGCAGATCAAAGGGTGATTCTTAACCGCTTCGACTTCTTTAATGATGGTCCTCAACTTTGTCCATCAGTAACTGTCTCTCAATCGTTCTCTTCAAGCAATTCTTTACTATGCTGGTTTACTTCTCATAGAAAGCTCCATGCCATGGGCTAAGTTGTAGTATGAGTTTCCACTTAATTCTTACACCTAAAACTAGGTTTCTACCATCACCTCTGCAGTCAGTGAGTTGTCTGTAAAGATAAGTTCTGGGCGGCCACGTGTTGATATCATCTTCCTGATGCCAAATGGGCATTGCTGACATTTCTTAATTATTCTTTGCAGTTGTGCCTTTCCTTGGGGTATCCAATATTTCTGCCGAATGATGCTCAATGTGTGTGGTGCTCCCACATGGTAATGATTCTCATGCCTTTCTCGGATGAGTTTGTGGGTGAATTCGGAGTTCCTTGGAATAAAGATTGGGTGTATCATGTCATATGGACATGCGGTTTCATAAGACATACTTTAAATCTTTGTAATCCTTCACTGTCTATAAATAGACCCAGGTTTCTAGTGAGTCTCGTTTTGCGTTTTGAATCAACAGGGAAGTGCACTATTTGTAGTTCTATTAGTTCTTCCGTGCTGCTTCTTTCTTTTCTCTGCAAGTCATCTGTTTCTATGTTCATCACTTCCGGATACTTTTTTGCCTGATCTTCTGTCTCGGCTAGGTCCTCCACTTCCATGCCCTCAACCTCTTGGTCCTGAGCGGTGAAAAGGTTTCTCTGGCCACGTTCCTCCAAACGTGACCAGTCCTCCCCGCCCAGTGGAAAGAATTGTGGTCCATTGCCCCACAACAGCTGAATGCCTTGTCCGGCGGAGCCATCGTCTGCTCCGACATCCACTTCGTCTATATGCCGAGGCGGTATAGCATTGTCTGCGATATGGGGTACTACATTAACCTGGACTGTCCTTCATTTCCTTGTAATACCTCTTCTAGTCTCAATTTCCATTGTGACAGACGGGCTAGATATTTCTATGGGTTTGTCAGCGCCAAATACATCGATCGTAAAGAAGTCTTCTCTTATTCGTTAGTCCTGTCACTCACTGGCCAATCCGTCCGTTATGTTGTTACGCTGGCTACCATTGTCCAGCGGAACACGACAACACATGTTCTTGTTTTTGCCCTGACATCTTGCTGTTACTTATCGCGCTCCAATATTAACAGGGTTACTTCTTATTTGAAACAGTGGTAACATTTTCTACCTAGCTTCTTTTTCCTTTCCTCAATCTCCTTGATGATGAAACACATGCCATTGGAATGGGGTCCTTTGCAGTAAAGGCATGCCACCTTTGGGCGTTTTGTTCCCCTTTCATTGGAGTTCTTTATCTTCTTCTTTCCTCGAAACGCTGTCCTGCAGGTGGATGTTGGTGGCAAGGACCTGTGATCTTCCTGGTCTCTCTTTTCCTCGCTGGGTTCTTTCTGGACTCCAACGTATAATGCTCCTGTGGATATTTCTTGAGATTGACAGTATGGGTTGGCTCGCCTCACCTGCGGCGCTCTCCCTTGCTGTTGTTGTACGTTGCAGGCTATCCCGGATTTCCTCTACACTCTCTGTACACGACAGCAGATGTAGCTCATAATCGACAATGTGTTGTCCCTCGCTCGCTGTTCTTTCGCAGCGTCTTACGGTCTGCCAAAACTTCCTCTGTATTCAGTTGTGTCTGGGTACACTTTTCTACATATTCCATTGACGGGTTGTTATTATTTTTTATGTACCTGTGTACTTCCATTGTTATTGTGCCAATGTATCACTCAAATAGATTAAACTTATTTGCCAACCTCCTCCTCAGTGACCCTCTCAAACTCTAGAGGTCTACTCGATGACGTTCGCCAGCTTCTGGTGCATCTCAAGGAGAGATAGGTGCATGAGCCTTAGCCGAAGTACTCTGGGGTCTGCCATCTCATCTTGCACCTGAAATTATGAGCGCGTGACGTATTGTTAATTCTCTTTTATTCAAGACATCTTTTGTATCCCGAGTGATATGGAAATGCATTTTTCTTATATCGTTAGCGTCCTATTTGGTAATATAGAGGGCTAATTTCATTTTTCAATATTTCAAATCTTTATCAAGGCACAATCCGAAAAAAAAACTACTTCAGTCTAAAGGACCGAAAATAAAAGTTTCAGATTTCTTGATCACTACCTTTACAGAGATTCATGTCTTAGTGGTAGCTGGTGTGTGACGTCATTTGACTATTTCGCTGTACGGATGAGCGCTACGCTCAGATCCACTTTCAAGCATGATATTTTTGATTTACGCCCTTTTAGAACGAAGAGCTTCAATTTCCATTTTAAGTATGAACCTTCATACTTACTAAGTACAACACAAGTCAATACATGTCAATCAATTCATGCTACACTTTGCAACACGAATTGACCGATATGACATGAAATATATGATGCTTTATTATGATTTATTTATAGTACTTTTTAAATCTGCATAAAATTTATAAACTGATCCTTAATAATTAAATTGTATTTTACCATTGACATTGATATATATATATATATATATATGTCGTATAGTCACAGCGATGGCGCCACTATCGCGCCTTGCCAGGCCTTGGATTGCCTTTTCGATTAGTCATTTCTTCCATGTCCTTGAGATTCTGTATGGTACCTTGAATATCATTGGTAAGGAAACGTCAAGCGAATAGCTTGGGCGTAGTCGGCACTGGGTTGGTAATTGGAAAAGCTATGTTGCTTGGCGAGTGCACTGGGCCCCGTAGATTGGCCAGTAGCTGGAATCTAAATCAGATACGCGCTTGACCGTTTAGAACAAGACCTGTCATTCTGACTTTGACAGTTGATTTTTGGAGCGAAGGCCGGGAAACCAACCCAGTAGCTGGAAACGTCGCGTTTCTGGTTTTCCTATGATATTTCCAAGATATACGACGCCTGTGAGAGTTACTGTGTTATTCCGAGTCCCCGTCGACATCAGAAGTGGGATTCGACGACGCCTACCAAACAGAAAAGTCGATTGTGTACCTTGGCGAGAACCCATTATTATTAGCCGACAAACACGCAATATAGATCAAACAATGATTAAAGTAGCGATTGAAAAAGTGCCACGTAACGTGTTCTAGTGACTAAGAATATCAAGAAGATGTAATTTGGTCAAAAGTTCATAATTGGTTCAGTGTGCCAAAGGTTGACTTTGACAATAACCTCCGACGAATATTGATTTTTCATTGATTTATCCGAAGATGGTTGATCCATTGTCGCCGTGTTGTAACAACAAGAGATCGATTTGCACTTTGCTTGGACTCATCAGTTAATAAATGATAAGATATTTTGCTGATAGCAAATGATAAAAACAATGTGGTGTTCCGGGTGAGTTCTTTTCATTTTATTGACCCTGGGTAAAGTTGATGGCTGTGGTGTTGAAAAACAACATTCACATGTTTTAATAACAATCTAGACCATAGAACCAATAAGCTAGGTCTTGCAGCATTCTAGATTAATCTAGAATTTGGGATTTCTAGCCTCTAGTTTGATTTCTTTATTTGGTACTAAAATTAATTGATCTCTGAAATTGTGAAGTATTGACAAAGTGGACACAACATGTGTTATTCTATTACAAGCACTTAAGATCCAGCGCTTAAAACACATGAATTACAAATTTCAGCTCCCTTTATGACAACTGAACATGAAATTGTTCAAATTTCAAACAATGTCATGCCAGATACATGGTCATTTCAGATTCATGTTCATGAGTGACAGGCCTTAAAAGTCTTTACCTGACTATTGTTAGTCACTTCATTAAACTAAAAATGTTTAGTAAGAATGCATACTTCAGAGATTTTTGGTTTACAGGAAATGCAGAGTTCAAATGTGCCTAGAACGCAACATTAGCTCTAAAAGCTAGGCATGATGATTTGAACAAAGCTTGCATTCATACTCTACTAAGCAAGTAAGAACGTACTGAAGTGAAAGAGATTAAGGTATGGATTTTCATGATGTAACTGGCAGACAGAGTTCTACGAAGATACCGAGGTTAGTTAATTTTGTTACTATTGCCACAACTGTGCCGGTATAGTAAGGTCACTATATGTGGCATGGCACAGCAATTGGTCTGGAGTGTGCACACCTTTTGATTATGCGGTTAAGTTAAGTTGTACTAAAAACAAAAAGTTGTTTAAAATTTAAATTATTATTTTTACTAAATAACAACATTTTGCTTTTTAAATCTGTGGAGTTTGGACAGAAGCTAGTGAAAATTTAATGTGCATGAATCTGTTTTTTTAAAAAAAAAAGTATTTAAATACAATGGTTCTAAATGGTAAAAAAAAAGATAACTAACAATTTTTTTAAGGAAATTAAATTGGGACTTGTAGTAAAGCTGCTGATTTTCCGCATAGGGTCCATCTACGGTGGATGTAAAAATAATAATTAAAAGAAAAATGCTTTAACATGCCTTAACCTTTCAAGATACCTTTGTATGTGTTCTGGACATGTAAACTTAATTTTATTATTAGGGATACAAAAGAGTTGTGTGTGTCAAACAATTTTACAAGAATGTAGTATAGCGATTGACTTTGAATATTTGAATTTTATCAAACCATGTTTTCTATTTTCGTGGGGATTGGCGTACGATTGAACAGTATTCAATAACTTAATAAAATGGTAACACAAAATTATAGGGTATATGCATAGGCGATTGCGCATATAGGATAGGGTACCTGCTCACTTGTGCCCATGTTACCAAACTTTTCAAATTGGTGTTACTTCTGGTTTCTGAACATGTCTTGTGTCTTTTGACTTTTAAACTTTCATTAGTCTTGATATATCATCTGAAGAGTTCTAGTGTTCAGTGATTTCAATTGAGTAGTATACTCTACATTCTTTGGTGGTTGACCGAAGAGGTCAAGATTGGATTGGATTAAAAGTTAATTCTAGTAATCATCTTTGTTTCTTCATTTCAACCTGGACTTTATAGTTGCCCATGTAGGTACTAGGTACCCTTGGGGTATGTACATTGTATTGTAACTCAATTCTTTGTGTTTTAGTTAGAGCATTCCTATGATTACTAAACCTAAAGAGTTGGATTTATCTTGATCTAAAGCTCATATGAGCCTGCTCCCTGCATTGCATAGGTGCATTGCTGTTCATGTTGAGTTTGATGTGTTGATTTCTAAGCTTTGTTATTCCTGATAGAGAATATACTGCCTGTCAGTTCACTATATGGAACCCATCTCTCCGTAGACTTTCTATTTGGAACAATTTTCTGTTCTTTGATTGTTTTGAAACTAAGCTTTTCTGCTTGAAGGATCAAGGGCTCTGTTCCAAACCTGTTATGATTTTTATTTTTGGCCTTTGTACAGAGACTGCCTATATGAAACAAGCAATACATGATGCTTTTATTATTTGGAATTATTTCTTGAGCCAAACAAAGTTGCTCAAACTGTAAAACACTCTCTTTGTGGGAGAGATTGGCGAAAGTCTCTCTCTCTCTCTCTCTCTCTCTCTCTCTCTAATAATATTGTCCGTCGAGCTTGAGATGGAGATGGCTAGACTTTCTTGTAAATTAATGTGAAAAGTTTTGGGTTGGACTTCATCTGGAAGCATCCTTACTGAGAGATATGGGTATCAGTCATCCTGGTGGCTGATTTAGTTCACGACTTATTAGTTTCATGAACTGTAACTAAAAAAAAAAAAAAAAAAAAATAGCTTACAAAAATAGCAAATGGCTACATTAAGGATTAATAAAAAGTAGAGTAAACGGAATATCATTTTTACCATCGAAGACGGGACTCGAATGACAACTGCCTTGACAAAAAGGTTGCGCTCGTTATGTTCTGAATTGCAAGTTCCGAATTAGGTTCGATCCTTTGTGGACGTATGGGGTCGAATTTGTAGCCAGAAGGACCGCTTGTTTTCCGTGATTTTGTGAATTGAGATTTGCGCGATATTGTATCGCGATTGTGTTGTGTTGCCGGTGCGATGCGTATTGCGTACGTGAGCGTTTGTGTGTATGTTTGTGTACGTTTGCCTGCCGGTGCGATGCTGGTAGGTACGCGTGTGTATGTTTGTGAACGATTAGCCTGCCGGTGCGGTATATGAGTGAGTTTGCGTATGTTTAACTTACTGGTTGATGTGGGTATTGTGAATGGGAAACCTACTTGTGTGACGCTGGTAGCGTATAAGTGGCTCAAAGTTACTGGATTGGTCGCGGCTATCCGGTGCGATGCTGGTTAGTCGAGTGAGGTGGGAATATCCCGGAGGTAGCCGGATGAGACTTTAATTAGTCGAAGGAATATCCCGGAGGTAGCCGGATGAGACTTTAATTAGTCGAAGGAAATCCCGGGAGGTAGCCCGGATGAGACTACAAATAGTCGAAGGAGGAGAGAGGATCCCGGTGGGAAACCGGATGAGACTACCGGTGCGATGCCGGTAAGTCGGACGAGGGAACCCCGGTGGGGAACCGGATGAGACTATCGGTGTGATGCCGGTAGTCGAGCGGGAATATCCTGGTGTGAGGCCAGATGAGACCATCTAGTGAATTGCGTGTAGTGTGTGAGCTTGGACTAGGTAGTCAAGGTTACACGGTGTGAAGTTTTACCTTCAGCGTGTGGATTAATTTGTGGTGGCCTAGAGTGACGTTGGATCGCTTGTTCTCTGTAGGAACAACGCTGATTTCAACCTGATTTTGGTATGTGTAAAGCTGCCATGTTGTTAAGCTTCCAGTGGTATGCTGGACTGTGTGTTCTTCTAGTATGAAGCATGATTGAGAGGGATGACGGTTTCGTTGTGGCAAGTGATTTTCTTCAATAGTGCACATGTTGGTACGATGTTTGTCTTGTGTTTCCGATTGTAGTTTAAAAAGAGTTGGCATTTGGATAATTACAAGCGTAATGATCCAAACTGTGCGTGTGTGTGTGTGTGTGTGCTGTCTTATTGTTCTTGTTAACTTTTCAATTTTTGTAATAGAGGATAAAGAACCGCGACTTCCAAAAAAAAAAAAAAAAAAAATGGGGCTTCACGCGTTGGTATCAAACTGCTTTCATAGTTTATGCTTACTTGATTGAAGTTGTATCATTTGTAGTGAACCTTAGTGAGTTTTCTAACCATGTTTGTCAGAAAAGCCGAGCGGAAAAATCTTCATTGCTGATTTCTTTCTTGCCGTTTCCTAGGTGGCTTCATGACACACCAGGAGGTGTGGATTGTCTGATGGCCGTGTCGTATAGTCACAGCGATGGCGCCACTATCGCGCCTTGCCAGGCCTTGGATTGCCTTTTCGATTAGTCATTTCTTCCATGTCCTTGAGATTCTGTATGGTACCTTGAATATCATTGGTAAGGAAACGTCAAGCGAATAGCTTGGGCGTAGTCGGCACTGGGTTGGTAATTGGAAAAGCTATGTTGCTTGGCGAGTGCACTGGGCCCCGTAGATTGGCCAGTAGCTGGAATCTAAATCAGATACGCGCTTGACCGTTTAGAACAAGACCTGTCATTCTGACTTTGACAGTTGATTTTTGGAGCGAAGGCCGGGAAACCAACCCAGTAGCTGGAAACGTCGCGTTTCTGGTTTTCCTATGATATTTCCAAGATATACGACGCCTGTGAGAGTTACTGTGTTATTCCGAGTCTCCGTCGACATATATATATTTCATGGCATGATAATTTCTATTTCTATTTATTCATAGTATAAGACATTAGCTCTTTTATATGTTTCCATTTCATGTTTCTAGACTTAAGTTATAAATATGTTGTATGCCAGCTATCTGTTAGATTGTGACGGATGCCATGCCATGTAAGAACTTTTATAATACTTGCAATCTGACAATAATTTCTATTCTATTCTGTAAAAGACAAAATAAGTGTCTCTACAAATTCTTCAAACTTTCTAACTAGCCACATACATGATAAAAGTAATAATAACAATGATTTGTATACTTAGGGATAGACCCATCCGAACACTCAGTCGCCATCCTCTTCACACAACGAAACACAGCGCCGTCCGGCGGTCAACCGCACGAACTGCGAGAATGCTTTGCGCGCCATAACCTCGCAGTGACGTAACGAGAGATGTTGCTGGCCTTTTATTTTATTCAGTGCAAGCGACGTGAATGCTGTAATATCCTTTTTTCTAATAAAATATGATTTAAAATTAAACTTTGGTTTATTTATTGACATAATAATTATTTATTTATATTTTCTTAGAAGTCCAAATTAAACATCTCACGTGAAATTATTCATGTGTAAAAATGACGTCCTTAGAAGTTTACATTTTAACAGTCTCCGTAACTATGGCAACTCCGTAACATGGCGTCAATATGGCGATTTCGTGTCATAAATTTATTGTTTACAAAAATATTTCGATTGATGGAATAAATACAAGGTAATGTTAATCACCGATAAAACGATATTTCATGACACTTTTTCATTTTGCCTACATGATTTCTGCAGCCTTTTATCACGCAAGTCGGCATTTTTTAAGGGTTGCGTATATGTTGTTTGTCATCCGCACTCGCCGGTGTCTCGCTGAGCACTGTCACGATTGGTGACCAAACTTGGATTCGGCACCAACAAAGTGGGGTCCGGTCTATACGAAGTACTATATATATCTATGAATAATAATTAAATGTTGTTAATATGTAAGCATTCGTATTATATTCTTGCGCACGGGCGTGCGCAGCAGTAGTGTCCCAATAAAAGTTTCGTTTCTGTCTGAGGCTGCACCATCGACAGGGGTGCTGCCATAAATGGGGCATGATGATGATAAATCTTATCTCTTATTGTAATTTTATTGGCACCCACCTTGACTTCACCGTCTCGCGTACCACCAGAATCGCTTCACGCGAATGTGATTTCCGCGCACTAACAATACACTCATTAAGTACTCCCTTTCTTATTACTTGTAATAAAGAATAACGTTTCCACTTTTTACCTTCTACTATATATATCTTCTTCCGTTTTTACTTTCTTCTTTTATAGATCGTATTTTCAAGATTAATTTGTAAAAAAAGTAAGTTACCAAATCAAATAAACGTAAGTTCAGTAACTTTGAATATGGGTGTCATTTCTTAATCAAATAAACAAACTTTCTATTCTATATAAAGTAACGGCCCCTATCCATGACACCTCGCCAATATCAAAGTAAGGACCACAGGCCTACAAGTTGCTCGGTAACAACGGCAAATGTGCGGTGCAAATAATTAATAAACCAAAATAAACGAACTTTTCAAAGGAAAGAAGCGATTGACGGCTATACGTCAAAAATGTTGGTTTGTTTTCGTTTCACGAATCGTAAACTAAGTTGACACTTAGTATGGCTCTCATTAGCCAATGAGAGTGACGTATTTCCATAATAGTTACGCAAACTGCCGGTTCCACTACCAGTATTCTCTTAGCAAGCGAAAACAAAATATGTTGTGCCATGGAAGCAGTAATAATTAATGGACACACCACCGCGATCATAGTCCCGTATTAAATGAAACGCTTCTATCTATCCCTCTCTAATTGAATATAAAAAAAAAGACACGCCATGCATTCTTATGATACGTCTACACGCTCGGCGCTCAAACCAACGTTCAACGAGCACGTTCACGAGTACGCGCGTGCGAACGTACCATCAGTTACTATCTCCATGTTTGCTAGCTTGTAAATCCTTAGGCGTTTTTGCGACGCATAACCATTCACAGACCAGATTTTAACCTTCGTACTGCATCAAAGTATACAATGCATAGACCATGGTTGTGCATGGTTTATGCGGGCATAAAGTGAATTATTGTCACTGTATCTCCATCCAAACAAAACACGACAAAAGTTAATTAAAAAAAACAAAAAACCCGACTGCGTAAAAACTAAAAAGAAAAAAACAAGACTACTTAGTTCAGTAGTAGCTAGGATTATGTTAAGTAATTGATTGCTATTGAGGAATCTAAAGATGCCTACTATCGGGACCCATTATTTGTAACATTTTAACCTAGATTTTAAATGGGTCCCGACTGTAGGCATCTTTAGATTCCTCAATAGCAATCAATTACTTAACATAATCCTAGCTACTACTGAACTAAGTAGTCTTGTTTTTTTCTTTTTAGTTTTTACGCAGTCGGGTTTTTTGTTTTTTTTAATTAACTTTTTTATTTTATTATTTTTAGTTAGGGATTAAAAGACCGTAAATTCCGCAATCTTGTCATTTCATGGAGAGAGTTGCTATCGTGGGGATTATTAAGTAGCTTGCGATGATCTAAATTACTGATTATTAATCCCTCTAGAGACCTAACCCGGCTCAAAACGCTACATAAGCCTGAACCTATTAAAATTCTTCAAGTCAACCGATAGATGGCGCTACTGGTACTACATAAGAGTATTAGGTAGCTATTTTATTTATTTACGAGCGCTGAGTACTGACTAGTGTACCTAATTGGTACCTATAATCAATTAGGTTATATTTCACTGTATCACACACACTATTGACACTTTAAATGTAATAACGAAACTAAAAGTCTTCAAGTCAACGGATAGATGACGCTACTGGTACACTACATTGCACATGCGTACGTACTTGATTGGAGTTTGAGATTTATGAAAAACATTATTATTAAGTATTTTATAGTCGTCGTGACCTGCTTGAAGACTCGTTGGTCTAGATTATTTCCTGTGTTGCTAATTCGAACGGATGTACTACTGGGTGGATAGGTAGGTACCTACTTTACGTGGTTAGTAAAGGAACTTTGAATCGTTATAAATCATAAACGGTTCTTTTGTCTGAAAAATGGTCAAAGAAACATAATAATGATTTTTAAATACCTATTCAACGATATCTCACATGCCATAGTTGGTTGACTTTTATTTTTTTATTTTGTACAATATGGCGTCTGGTAGCCGCCATTTTGAATTTTGATAAATTTCATATCTTCAGTGACACTCGCGCAATTCAGACGAATCGATTGACGTATGATTCATTAAAATCGACCCACGCGTTTGATCTCTAGTGTGCCACAAAGGAACAAACATACATACATACATACATACATACATACATACATACATACATACATACATAGACAGGTAAACACATAACCCTCCTTTGCGGTGCGCAGTCGGGTAAAAATGATTTATTTCAGATAAAAACACAATAACAAAAAAAATACAATAAAGTGAATTAGAGTAAACAACTTACCAAGATATAAGTTTAACTTATCCTGTTCTTACCTATGAGTCCACACTAGGATCCCTAGGCTGTGGACTCAACTGGAATTCTGATTTATTTATTTAGCAAAATGCACTTTCTTTTCTTTTATAATATATTATCGAAGTCAGTTTCTGGGTCTGCACCATGGGCTTCTAGCCCTTGCTGTAAAAAAGGCTGTGAGTTTCTTGGTCTCCACCGTGGGCTTCTGGCCCACTAAGGTTGTAACTTTCTGAAATGACTAAGCTGTGAGTCGGTCTCCACCCTTTTTAGCCCTGACCGTGATTCTAGGTCATCGCGCGAACTTCAGTGGTCGCGCGGGGCTGCTGAAACAAAACTGTGAGTCGGTCTCCACCCTTCTTAGCCCTGACCGTGATTCTAGGTCATCGCGCGAACTTCAGTGGTCGCGCGGGGCTGCTGAAACAAAACTGTGAGTCGGTCTCCACCCTTCTTAGCCCTGACCGTGATTCTTGGTCGTCGCGCGACCTTCTGTGGTCGCGCGGGGCTGCTGAAACAAAATTGTGAGTCGGTCTCCACCCTTCTTAGCCCTGACCGTGATTCTAGGTCATCGCGCGACCTTCTGTGGTCGCGCGGGGCTGCTGAAACAAAACTGTGAGCTTTCTTGGTCTCCACCGTTATTAGCTCTGACCCGGGTCCACGCGCGACCTTCTGTGGTCGCGCGGAGCTCCTGAAACAAAACTGTGAGCTTTCTTGGTCTCCACCGTTATTAGCCCTGACCTGAGTCATCGCGCGACCTTCTGTGGTCGCGCGGAGCTCCTGAAACAAAACTGTGAGCTTTCTTGGTCTCCACCGTTATTAGCCCTGACCTGAGTCATCGCGCGACCTTCTGTGGCCGCGCGGGGCTCCTGGAACAAAACTGTGAGCTTTCTTGGTCTCCACCGTTATTAGCTCTGACCCGGGTCCACGCGCGACCTTCTGTGGTCGCGCGGAGCTCCTGAAACAAAACTGTGAGCTTTCTTGGTCTCCACCGTTATTAGCCCTGACCTGAGTCATCGCGCGACCTTCTGTGGCCGCGCGGGGCTCCTGGAACAAAACTGTGAGCTTTCTTGGTCTCCACCGTTATTAGCTCTGACCCGGGTCCACGCGCGACCTTCTGTGGTCGCGCGGAGCTCCTGAAACAAAACTGTGAGCTTTCTTGGTCTCCACCGTTATTAGCCCTGACCTGAGTCATCGCGCGACCTTCTGTGGCCGCGCGGGGCTCCTGGAACAAAACTGTGAGCTTTCTTGGTCTCCACCGTTATTAGCTCTGACCCGGGTCCACGCGCGACCTTCTGTGGTCGCGCGGAGCTCCTGAAACAAAACTGTGAGCTTTCTTGGTCTCCACCGTTATTAGCCCTGACCTGAGTCATCGCGCGACCTTCTGTTGTCGCGCGGGGCTCCTGCAAACAGAAACTGTTTAGTACATGATTTCTCTACTATAAAACTCCCCCTCTCATCCTCAGGGAGCCTCCCGAGCGAAGGAAGATTGCTATATTATACTATATCATTAAAAGGCTTCGCTAATCTCTACACATGGTTGTTTAGCATCTCCACCATTTTATCGCGGCGTTATTCTAGATACAACGGTTCTATGTACGTATGTATGTCTTTCTTTTATACATCTAGTAAATAAGAGTGAGCACGAATTACGCGCTCACCTGCCTGAGTGTTAAAGGCCACGATAAGACACTGAAGTTCTATTCTAAGTATATTGCAAGTGATGATGAGAGAGGAAACTATACTATTTACTGGTTGCGTCGGACATCGCCCGACCAACCGATTTCTGTTCTATAATTTCTAGTCGGAGATTCTGTTCTCCTTACGAGCCTCCACAACACCCCTTATAGCTCGCCCATGCCTCGCACTGCTACACTTTCTATTCTTGGTAGCTTCTTACTTAGGTAATTCTCATCTAAGTTCTACATCTCGTCTCTCATCTCACATGCTTCTAAACATGTATATAATGCACAAACGACTCACCTGATTCCTCACATGTACAGCGATCGTCTTGCGCTTGTTCTTACCATTACACTATACCTTCTGCTGGTTGCATCGGACATCGCCCGACCAACCGATTTCTGTTACCGGTTATCCTTTGATGAGGGAGTAAACTATACTTCTACTGGTTGCATCGGACATCGCCCGACCAACCGATTTCTATTACCAATTATCCTCTCCCGACCGGTTCATTTCACTGCGTCTAGTACTTAATTTTTCTTTCCTTTCTTCGTCCCTCTAAGAACCGTGAATAACAGCCGTCATATTTGAACTTACCCTCCTATGATATTCTTTCTAGTATTGCCAGATAATCAAAGCTATTCCAGTTACAAGAATACACGCTTACCGGTTTTATTGAAGATTCGCGCTTGTCGCGACAGGTCCAACTTCGAGAAAGAGATCAATCGTCGAATCCGACTCGGCTGGGCAGCGTTCGGGAAGCTTCGCAGTGTCTTTTCGTCCAAATTACCGCAGTGTCTTAAGTCGAAAGTCTTCGACCAGTGTGTGTTGCCAGTGATGACTTATGGTTCCGAGACGTGGGCGCTTACGATGGGCCTCATAAGAAGGCTCAAGGTCACCCAGAGGGCAATGGAGAGGGCTATGCTCGGGGTTTCTCTGCGTGATAGAATCAGAAATGAGGATATCCGCAGTAGAACTAGGGTCACCGACATAGCCCGAAGAATTGCGAACCTTAAGTGGCAGTGGGCGGGGCACATTGCTCGCAGGACTGATGGCCGATGGGGCAAGAAAGTCCTGGAGTGGCGTCCGCGAACCGGTAGACGAGCTGTCGGTAGGCCTCCAACAAGATGGAGTGACGACCTTGTAAAGGTCGCGGGAACGCGGTGGATGCGAGTGGCACAGGACCGGTCTGAGTGGCGCGCCTTGGGGGAGGCCTATGTCCAGCAGTGGACGTCTGTCGGCTGAAATGATGATGATGATGATCATTGAGGGCAATGTCAGTATAGGTAAAGTAGGGAGGGGTACAAAAAACCGTATTGATATTCATAAATTTTATGTATTTCTACAAAACATGATATGCTGCATTTCGAAGGCTGGGATGAATTCGACGCCAAAATTTAATGTTCCATTAAAAATATTTTTCATGATCTCTGCCGTGGAAGATGATGAAGTTAACAGATTTTTTAAATCCTGGACATGGTAGAGGGTAAAAATTAAGAAAAGTACGATAAATAAATAAATAAATATAAATATCTTGGGACTCTCAATGAAAGAATACAATGAAAGCGTTTATAAAACCAATAAGTATATAAGTACCTTACTCTCTGAATCACATTTGGCATGCATTCGTCATATAAAACCAACCTTAGTGTTACATGACAATAGATTATTAGATAGATTAGTATACATTTGAATGAATTAACCTGTAACTATAGAACTAAAGGCATTCTGTCATGTTTCTCACTTTTAAGTCCTTGTGTAACAGATCTTTAAAACTACATATGTGTAATATCAGAATATCTAAAAAAAAAACAACACAAATAACAAAACATTGGATTTTACAAAAACAATAAAACAGAGATGAATAAAACCAATTCTAAAATCTTATTAAGCCTGCCACACGCAGTCCAATGGGTCCATCTTAATCGCGGTGTTGGCTAACACTGGCCGTTAATACAACAAAAACACCAAGATTATAAAAAAAAACTGCCTATTTTGCAGCCAGTGTTAGACGGTTTATTTTTTTTATTTTCGACCAGTCTCAAACCGTGTGGCAAACGAAACGTCAACACACATACCTGTATTAAAAAAAAAACTTAATACGATTAACGACTTACTCTAAATCACTCGAATATATTAATAGCTATACTAAAAATAAACAAGACTAGAAGATCAAAAAATATGTTACACTTTATTAGGCAAAACAAGGACGGGGTTAAGCTCGCTGATCTTAAATTTAAGGAATAAATTTACTAGTAATCATGACAATATTAAGGGCCCTCTACCACGGCGACTTTTTGTAGCGATGCTGCCGCGCTACTCATATCGCCATCCTTTTTACTCTTTGATGTAAAAAAAGGATAGCGATATGAGTAGTGCGGCAGCATCGCTACAAAAGGTCGCCGTGGTAGAGGGCCCTAAGTGGTAGGAACCATAACATTTAAGTAGGTACTGGTTTTGGGATTCGAGTTATCACTGGAACTTTTCGACCGGTAACCAATCGATTAAAGAATTAACAGTCTATAGCACGATATATATATTTTTTTTACTTCATATATAAATTTTCTTGACCAACGAGATAGATAGATTTGAGATATAATAACATGGTTTTTATTTGATTAAAATAATTCCGAACCAATACTTTAACAAATAGATAGAATATGTATTTCTTTAACTTTTTACGGTTTTCACAACAATGGATAGATCTGTGATACACTCGACAAGTTATAGGTTTATTCTGCTATGTATCTATGAGGTAGGTAGACTAACCAGTGATGATAGAGTTATACATTGTTTTATTCATTATAATTGCGAGGGATGATCAAAACACTCATCAAAGAAGCTAATACCTAAACACCGTACAGTTATTATCAGATATGTGGGAGCGAACAAGGTGATCATAAATAAATAAATATCTTGGGACAATTCACACAAATTGCCCTAGCCCCAACCAAACTAAGTAAAGCTTGTACTATTTATGGGTGCTAGTCAACGGTATAATTACTTAAACTCGGGTGAAAATAGCTAAAAACGAATATTCCCAGATATGAGACCTAGCTAGATCGATTTGTCGCCCCCGTAAGCCCCTATATTCCAAATTTCATCGGAATCATTAGAGCCGTTTTCATTGCTCGTTTAATAGTATAGGATATAGAGAAATACATACATGTACCTATAAATACTAAGTATCCTAGACTCGGGTACAAACATTCATGCTCATCATACTAAGTTTGTCCCGAGCGGGATTCGAACCCGAAACTGTCGGAACAGCGGGCAGGGTCACTACCAACTGAGCCAAACCTGTCGTCTTGTCAGACGTTAGAGTGCATGTACAGATATTAATGATCACCTTTGTTCGTTCAGATATATCTGATGGCGCCTGTACATATACAGTTACTTTGCTGTGCCTAGGAATATTGTCGTTCGGAAATCTGAACACATTTTATATTCACTCAATCAATAGTTCCCTGAAATTCCATACAAGTGGTTCAAATATTTGTATGAAACGCATTGGACATCTTAACATTAAGCCACTTTTGGCACTTGTTACTTTACCAGTCGCTTAAATATTGCATCTTACATAAATTATAAGAAATTTTATATTAGATCACACGTCTGTTAGTATGTATGACCGCATTTTATATCTTATAAGAAGGTGTTAAGACACATGTTAGTGTGCAGCGGTCCTTTGGATGGTAGGGATGAGTTATTAAAATCAATAGGTTATTATGAGTTTTAAATATCTTAATACTTAAGATAATTCTTAGACGAGCTTCTTAATTCTAAGAACATCAACGTACGAAAAATAGATTGCCTCTTAAAAATATAACCTCTGTCATTTATAGTCTTTTATGGAGTTTTCGACAATTTGAATACTGATAAAAAGCCAAAATTGAACACACTATAAGTAATGCTAGGTGATATAAATGATCGGAACTACTGACAGTGTTATTTCGAACATTGGCTTCTCTTTCAAAACTCCAAAATTCGACTGTTCCACACTTAACTTTCCTACAAACTATTGAAACTAAAAAAAGCCGATACTTATTTTGAAGCGGTGTTGCGAATTATGTTTAGAACTCTACTTACATTCAACGTAGGCTCATAAAAATCGAA
Organism: Aethes cnicana; assembly: GCA_963971205.1. NCBI lineage: Eukaryota > Metazoa > Arthropoda > Insecta > Lepidoptera > Tortricidae > Aethes > Aethes cnicana. The sequence goes on from OZ020286.1 coordinate 3,647,500, forward strand.
ACTCGCACTCACATTTTACAATAGAAAATTCTTACCGAGAGAATTACTTGAGATCTTCCAATTAATATGAGCCTGTTAGTTAATACTACGTGGTATACCATGACACAACTTAGAAGGCGCGTGGCGAAGCACTTAAGCCGTCGGCGCAGAGCTTGTTATTGCTTAATCTACGCGCCTTCTAAGTTGTGTAAACCTGTACTACCCGCACGACTAGATTCTGTAATTTTGCCCTAGTGACGTCACAATGGGGACTATCGTTTCTTTGCTCACCAGTTGGCGCCACTGCAGCACTGTTGACTAAGGTCCAGAGGTATAGCTGTCAAAGGCGACTTTATAAGTTCGGCGCCGAAACAAAGTTTTAAAATCTTGAATCTCATTAAGTTTATTAATTAAAAAAACCTTTATAAGATCAGCGCCGAAACAAAGTTTTAAAATCTTGAATCTCATTAAGTTTATTAATTATAAAAACTATCATAATATCGAGTAGCTATGCCGCAATGTTATAAAGTTCCGTTTAGATTTATGTCACGAAGCCCGCCAAAACCAGTGAAAAGTGAATGTTATTGGACCTCACGCGACACTAGCGCCTCTAGTGGCAAATTCACACATTGCCCCCATTTGGTTAGTGTGTGTGTAGTAAAACTAGGCTTTGTAATATACAGAAATTAACAGTACTCAAGCGAGCTCTATATACAGTTATTCTGTATGATTTTTCATGTGTACTCAATAATATTCAAGATCGGTCTATTATTAAGAACGTAGTGTCGCCTAGCCCTCTTCAACCACCATTTTATTGGCTGGAAGAGAATGCCTCGAGGCATTAAATCCGCCTTTTGTACACTAAGTTTTCTTTATGTGCAATAAAGTAAAAAAATCAATAAATAAACCCAATTGTGACATCATAACTCGATACGACTGGATGAATTATGTGTGACGAATTTTTAGTCGTAAGTTTTAGATCCGTCACGAAAACGGACGCTCCCTTATAATATCTACACAAAGGAATCGACCAATAATATCGCAACACCGCGCGGAAGCACTCACTGCAGCCTCGAGCATCGGGAACAATAGTCGTTATTCGCTGGACTACCGTAGTACATGCAGAGCGGCGCTTTACAAGGCTTGGGGGACGGTGGACGGTCATCGTAGAACGTAGACTTGGATAGATACAGCGTTCTGTCCTGGGCTGGCTTGCCGGGCTTGTTCGGGAGGCTTCGGGCGAGCTCGTGCGACGTTCGGTCGGCCTCGGCGAAGAATTGTGAGCGGCCCGTGCCGTAGCGGGGTTGCGTGGGGCCGGACGGGTGCTCTTTGCGGTTCTTCTCTGCTGTGTACCTGAAATTGGTGTTTCCGAGTTGAAATAATCTGTCATAGGTCAAATTTCAAAAAGCCGTGGTGGCCTAGTGGTTCGACCTACCGCCTCTCATGCAGAGGGTCGAGGGTTCGATTCGGGCTCGCACCTGTAAGTTTACGTATGTGCTAAATTCAATTTGAATTTACCATTGAGCTTTTCGGTGAAGGAAAACATCGTGAGGAAATCTGCACTCTTCTGCGAAGTAATTGTGAAGTCCCCAATCCGCACTGGGCCCGCGTGGGGACTATAACCCAACCCCCTCGTGATGAGAGAAGGCCTGTGTCCAGCAGTGGGACGCAAATAGGCTGAAGTAGTAGGTCAAAATGTCGTCTAAAGTGAGTTAGTTTTGTGTAAAATTAATAATTTTGTATCCATGTTACCCCTTCACGCATAAACCGCTGTAGCGATTTAGATGAAATTTGTTCTGGATTGGAGATAGTTGGAGTCCCGGGAAAGGACGGACATAGGCTGCTTTTTATCCCGGAAAAGCGATTAGTTCCCACGGGAACGCGGTAGCCGAATTTCACGAGGGCGAAGTCGCGGGCGGAAGCAAATTTTATCATAATTTTAGTACGATTTATAACAGCTGGTCTTAACCATGGAAAATTAAATAAAGTGTGTTCTGAAAAAAACACACTAACCACGATGATCGGTTACAAATACGTTTATGGCAATTATATTCTTATTACATTTCATCATCATCATCATCATCATTTCAGCCGAAAGACGTCCACTGCTGGACATAGGCCTCCCCCAAGGCTCGCCACTCAGACCGGTCCTGTGCTACTTGCTTCCACCGGTTTCCCGCGACCTTCACGAGGTCGTCGCTCCATCTTGTTGGAGGCCTACCGACAGCTCGTCTCCCGGTTCGCGGGCGCCACTCGAGAACTTTCCGGCCCCGCCCACTGCCACTTAAGGCTCGCAATTCTTCGGGCTATGTCGGTGACCTTAGTTCTACTGCGGATATCCTCATTTCTGATTATTACATTTAACAAACATTATCCATCAATTACTCCAGATTTTCTTACACACACACATGGAAGTTTCATAATAAAGTATTAAACGAGCTTTTACTACAAGACACTCACCCGATCCAAGCCTCATTCAAGTAATTCTTGACCATTTCCTCTTGCACGGGCGCCCTAGCCGCTAGCACCCTACAGCAGAGCACCTCACAGGTCGACTGTCGCCTCATTAAACTCTCCTCTGGGTTGCTCTGGCTTCCTTTCCCTGTCAACTTGGCCATAGATCCAAAATTCTTCTTTATCTTGCTACTCATAGACCGCCCTATACTGCCGAACTGTTTCGCCACAGAGTTCAGCTGTTTGGAGCTTTTTGTTGATAGTGCGTCGAGAGATCTTCTCAGTTCCTCTGGCGGTGGGTTCTGGGAAAGGCACTCGACACGTTCTAAATCTAGATAGGCTGCTAGCATGGAGGATTTCTGGTATTCGTCTGGAAGCAGGTTGTTTATTGTCCTTTGGTCAGGCTCTGAGTCCCAGTTGTACTCTTCGCCTGGGTCCACGTTGAATCTGGAAAGTGAAAAGATTTTTCGGAATAAGTTTCTTTTCGTAGACTTCATTTAAATGGTATGTCTACTTGTGTGTATGCTCCTGAAATAAGTGGAGAAAAAAAGAGATTGTTCAAAACACACAGATTGGACACACGGCAGGGTATTAGAGCAGAAAAATGGCCGGCGTCGTATAGGCCAATCCACATAGGGGCACTTTTTAACTGACTTCAAAAAAAGGGGGACCAATATTAAATAGCAGCGTTGCTGCACATTTCAGACTCCAAAGAGAAAAAGAGAGTGTGTGTATGTGTGAGAGAGAAAAAATGAATAGAGGAAGAGAGAGAAAGAGACATTACAAGAGACAAAATAGAGAGAGAGAGAGAAGAAACGGGGAGAGGGAGAGTGAGGCAATCTTTGAAATGGCTTCGGGATGTTTTTTAGGTTAACTCCAACTCGAGATAAAGGAATAGTGACTACATAAGGGAAAAGTGACTCTAGGTGATATTGGAGGTTACCTGATAGGCATGGCGTTCCCCGCCTGGTCCTCCAAAGGCACCCTAGCGCCATCTGTGGGCAGCGGCTCGCACGGCACTAACGCAGAGAAATGCCCCGCGTCGTACGCCAGGAGAATCGGCGCTTTACTGCACAATTCGGGCTCCAGCTCGAGAGGCAGATAGATGCCCCCGAACGGGATCGGCGCTATCGGGTCGCCGCGGAAATCCTGAAAGAGTTAAGCACTCAATTAACAACAATATAAAAAATAGTACATTTTGATGCAAGTGCGAAAAGTTTGACATTTTATCACGAGTACCTAGATATGTTGGCGCGAGCGAAAGCGAGTGTTAACACTAGGGACGAGTGAAAATGACAATTTCGCGCGTGTACCAAACGCATTTTTTTAATATATTTGCGAAAAAAAAAGAATAAAGAAATAAATGAACAGGATGAAGCTCAAAAAACTTTACGCACTAGTTCGTAAAAAACAACTTTAGGCACGCTCACTAGCTGTCAAAAAACAAAAAGCGCTTGTTCGGAAATGACAAACTTTTGGCACGTTGAGAGGGTTTACTTCGAAAGTTGGCAACGTCGCAAATAGCTGTCAAATATTTCGCTGTTTTCGTTAATTTCTGAATATTACTGAATGAAAATATGAATTATCGCTCTATGGTTGAATAAAACATTAAATATGGATTGCAACAATTATCATAGGAACACGAAAATTTTAGGATTATGGAAGTCCTATCTTTTGAAAACTTTCCATCGCATTTTCCATGCATTTCATTGTAATCTTATCATTTGAACGGCTAACCAACAAATGTAAAACGAGACGCGTCATTCAACCATAGAATGAAAACTTCTTTTTCAATTCAGTAATATTGAGATATTAATTCAAACAGCGAAACATTTGACAGCTATATGCGACGTTGCCAACTTTCGGGATAAACCCTCTTAAACAGGTATCGAAATGTTTACTTTCTAAGCAACTGTATTAAAAATGTATATTGAGGGCAGCCGCATTCTTGCGCACCAGCGGGCGCGACTGGCGCTGGAGCCTGCGATCGAGGTGGTGATTGGAAGGCTGTCAACGTCGAACCGCGCAAAATGGACAATGCTGCCTTAGCGGATTTTTCACTCGCGGTTGCCCTCATTCATTCAGCAAATTGGCTACGTATGGAATATTTTTTTTAATTCTAAAATCTTTTGCTTAAATGCAAGCCGATAAGAGTTTTGAACTCTCGCCTACGAAACTTTGGCGCACGCACGAAAATACTATAAGGCCGCCGTGTATGATTAATATGATTATTGTTGCATTGTAAATTAAAGAACAACTCATTAGACTACTAAAAAAGCAGAACTCACCCTAAGAGCTACGTCAGCGAACACCACGACCGGTCGTCGCATAACGTGGGCCAACGCGAACACGTGAAGCTGCTCCAAACCTGGACGAACGAAGAAAAACTGTTTAAATTGAGTGCAACATATTAAAATAAATGTTGATTCTGCATTCGGAGAGGTGGAAAATATTAGTTACAATTTCAAATCGTTCACTCTACGAGGCCTTAGGACATGGTAATCAAAGGTACATAAGGAATCGCTACTGATATGATATCATTAACAATGATCAAAGTTACTGTCTTATTTTTCAAGTTTTGACAGCGAAAAATTAAGTTCATTTCCAAAGTCAGGATTAACATGCCGATTTTAGAACACTTGCAAAAGGTTGAGAGCATTTTATCCTACCAGAGAATCTTTTGGATGGATGGAGTCCTATGAAGACCGAGGTCATAAGATGGTTCATGTGGTGGTTACATAAAATATGATATGAAATGAAACAGGATACGTTATTTGATCGAAGCCTACCGCAGACGAGAGGAGTCGAAAGGACGCAAATTCCATTTAAATATAAGATTTATCACTCCTTTACAGACGGTCTAAGCTTTGCCATATAGTAAAATTGGCTTCTGTTATCTTCAATTCGATCCGCTTTATGTGAATCGTCCCTTACGATGCCTTGCCTTATGTCTAATAAAGGCCGTAGAGACCACTTACTATCTGGCCTGTGTGTTTCTTAAGCCAGCCAATGGTAAAAAAAAAGTGATCACATAAGGATTCCTTTTTTGCTTCTTGGAGGTTCGCACGATCTCGCTCTGTCCTCCGTCCGCAGCCGTCTTCAGGGACAGACGGACATCGCCACTAGAGACTGACCGACATAATGCGGCGCGGCGGAGGGCGCGGGCCGAGGGCGCGGCTCGGCCGACGCCGCCCGCACGGCGTCCAGCCAATCTCGCTCCCACTCCGCCTCCGACGGCGTCAGCCCGGCCGTCCGCAGAGAAAGACTCTCTGACCATCGCCAGCGGCGCTTTATCGCCTCTGTAAGGGGATAGAAAGTGTAATCAATAATAAGATAATACTTTCTGCTATAACTAAGTGTCGGGTACCTTCCCTCATCATGACAAGATCAAGAAATATACATGCCAAAGATCAGTCCAACACTGTACAAAACAAACTTACTTCTAGACTAACTTTAATACAACAAACAGTTGCCGTGTTTAGGAGTAGCTAAGGGTAACAATCTTGGACCTTAAGTATTCTTGCTTTAGTCTAGTGACATGACTTACTAGTTAGAGCGTCTCCTCCTTCTCCGCACAGCAGCGCTTGCACTTTAGTCCTCAGCGCCAATAGTCTGTCATGGAAGCCATAGGCAGCCAGTGAGGCTGCATGAGGCAAGCAGTTCCCGTCGCCAGAAGTAGCCAAGGGCAATAACCTGGGCGCTCCAGGGACCCTTCCGTGCCGCCACCAGTTTAATATGCCGGCAGATTCGAGCGTGACTAGGGTGGCTGTTTCGAGGAGATCTTTCTCGATGAAGGTTCTGGAAAGATAATTTTTATTGTTTAGATTTACAAGAATGTAGAAAAGTAGAAAATCTAACTTAGTCGCTGGCATTTCACTTGGCTGTATTTACCAAATATTGTTAATTTGTGATCCATTAGTATCCCTTTCGTTCTTTATGGTGAAGGTAAAGGACGCGAATAAGATTTGGACAAATAACATGGTTAGGTATAGTCATTTGCAACGACACAGCCATAACCAATCCTCTAATAGTACATTGTGTATTAAGGGCGGTAAACGAGGAATTGGATTCGGTTTCGGGCTTTACGGCCTCAAAAATGTTTTTCGTCACACTTGCAACTTGCAAGGAAACATTTAAATAATGACACTCTTTTTAAAAGGCCCCATATTGTAGCCAGTATCACACATTAATTTCTCAGGAAGATTTTGGCTTGCGTACGGGGGTGACCTATTATTTGGTTTTTACATAAAAATACAAAACGAGTATGTTAGCGAATTCGTAAATCATGGCTACATTGGAAACATTTTGATCTTGCAGTTCTAGAAATTTTCAAGTCAAACATGAAGCTAATTTTAAGAAGAAGTTTTAACAACTAAAGTCTTTGTATTTTTTTCCCGACCAGTCTTATCATTTCAAATATCTCTAAGAGAACATTGGTTCTTTTAAAAATCAGGAATAAAAACCTCTTTGTTCAAAGATACAAAATGAAAACACAAAGGTCAACGGCAGACGTTGCGACTTGCGTGTGAACAAAATTGATTTTATGCCAAACTATATTTTAGAGCGCGACGCGAGAAATGCTGGCCATTTGGGGACGGAAAATACCGTTGGATGTTCAGGCACGTGGCAAATCACGATTCACTTCTGCATTTAGATGTTTTTTTATGGAATTGGATGGCAAACGAGAACTAAGGAATCTGGTCATAAGGAATATCAAGATCGCGAGTCTTGCCAACTCGGGCAAGAAGTAAGATTTAATGGTTCCATACTGGTAATTTTACGACACCACGACACGTCGCACGATACGTTGCGACGTCGTGTCGTGGAAATCTACGACTTATATAATAAATAAATATCTTGGACCATTTCACACATATTGACCTAGCCCCAAACTAAGCAAAGCTTGTACTATGGATGCTAGACAACGATATAAATACTTATATAGAGAAATACATACATATATAATTAATAACATCCACGACTTGAGTACAAACATTCGTGTTTATCACACCAAGTTTGCCCCGAGCGGGACTCGAACCCGCGACCATCGGAACAGAAGGCAGGGTCACTACCAACTGGACCGATCCGGCCGTCAGACTTAAACCGTACTTTCTTATATTCTTATTTCCATACCTTCGACACCACGTCGAAACGTAACGACATCGCGCTACGTTGCGACGTCGTGTCGTGGAAATCTACTACTTAAATATACGTAAACAAGTGGTCAAAGATGTGTGTGAAGTCCCCAATCCGCACTGGGCCCGCGTGGGGACTATAGCCCAAACCCTCTCGTGATGAGAGGAGGCCTGTGCCCAGCAGTGGGACGCAAATAGGCTGTAGTAGTAGTAGTAGTAGTAAACAAGTGGTAGATTTTCACGTCGCATGACGGCGCATCGTGCCACGACATGACGTTGTAATGTACGTTTGTGTAAGGGCCCTTACACCCTCTTACTGGTACACAACAGTGCGAGCACTGTTAGTCGGCAGGTTAGCAGATTAGATGACGGCCATTCTGACCGCATCAGGCGCTACCACCGGCCAGTTATGTTGTGGAGTGTGCTGTTGGGTTAAGGCCGTTCCTATACCCAGCTCAGCCGTCACTGTCACTCGTGCAACGAGTGAAAGAGAAAGCGCTACGCACAGAACGCCCGATTTTGTTACTATTTAACGCGTTTTGATTTATATAAAAATACCTTCTAAAAATATTGCATTTATAAAGCTGTCAATGTATGCATATAATATGGATATATTTAGTTTTACACTATTTGATATAATAAACTGGAGTAAAGTTGGATTAAAAGACCGAGTTAGAGGTTACTTTGGAATTAAATTGTATCAAGCGAAGTTTCGTGAAACGTGTAAAAGCTGTCAATGTAAGGATGATATACAATCAAATATAACATAAGTTTATTTTCATATTTTTAACTTTTAAGATTTCTTAGAAAATTATGATCTTACATGAGCAATTTGACGATGCTGGGTCAGGGAACGGCCTTAATGGTCGTGTCAGAGTGTTACCTGAACTCCTGAGGGTAGACGGAGATGTCAGGTAGCAGCAGGATGTGCTCTGAGCTTAGGGCTTGTAGGTCGGGCTCCGTGTTACTCCGGAGCGCCCACACGAGCCCCTCGTTGTCTGTGGCGCGGGAAATCCCGCGGGACAGCTTGCGACCTGCGAAGAAAAGGTAGAAAGTGTACATGGAGTTAGTTATACTCTTTGACGGTCGCTCTTACGCTTAAAGTAGGGGCAAGTGCGCCTGCTATTGATCTTTCGACCTTGTGAACAGAACCAATTGTGTAGTGTTGTTGCAGTGACACTGGTCTCTTTTTTATATCAGCGGCGTAATATATCGTTAATTGAGTACCTACCTAATATTCGTAGTTTCCGATATATTTCTGTGTGGCACTCACCCTGGCGCACTTACCCTGATCACAAACAAGGTTTATCTTATTTATTCTATGCCCCCCCGACTCCGCTTAAAGACTTTAATGGCGGCATAATACTACTTAAATTACTTTTTTACCACTTTAATGGTTTTATACACTCAACAGCAATGAAAACGGGTCACTTTGTATAGGATTTTCCAAACGAACTCACCCGTTTTAATGCTGTTGAGTGTATGTAGTGCTTGTGTGGGCTCAAAAGATTATAAATAAGGCACATTTGTAGTGTTTAGTAAATTAGTTAGTAGTTAATTTAAAGGAGGTGGGTTGAGTAGTTGACCTACAACAAAGTCAACGACCTGGGTGCGAATATAATGAAGCCCACCTTAATTATGCCTCTTACTGTAATTAACCTGTATTAAATAAATACTAACACATGTCATAAATGTCTACTTAAATCTAGATTTTACATAGTGGTAGGGCCTGGTGCTAGGTCCGTCCGGGGTGGTACCACCGTCTTTCCCCGCTAACCTGCCGCCAAATAGCAGTGCTCGCACTGGTGTGTTCCGGTAGGTGGTTAAGGCAGCCGGTGAAATTTCTGACACAGAGGCATTTCATCTTGGGCCTCAGGGTAGGCAACGCATTCGAGATCTTATGGTTTCCTAATGGGGGATCATAGGATTTCGGTGTCCATGGGCCGCAGTGACCACTTACTATCAGGTGGGCTGTGCGCTCATTTGTCTAGAGAGAGACAGAGTATAAGTCAGGCTCTTCTTCTACAGGCTGACGCAAAAGAAACGAAAAAATCATAATTTCATATTATTTTTCAAACACCTCGGCAAATGACACTCATTAGGTAGAAACATGCAAGAACTTGAGATGGTTAATTTTGCATAAATTTCTAAAAATAAATTATTGCTGTGACTTGCTTGGCGTATATCCAAACGGCTGGCGTTCAAATAAAGAATAAATATATGGCTTTAATTTTCGGCTTAACAGCGGAATAAATAATTTTGCGAAACTCCTAAAACTGTCTGCTCCATTATGAATAATATTTGAACTAACATTTGTATGTTATTCTGAAAACTCAAACTGAGCAATTGGTACCTACTACAAAATGAAACTCAGTTTATAAAATACAATACAATATCGGACACTTTTCAATTATACGAGAACTAGCTTTTCCCCGCAACTTCGTATGCGCAGAAATATTAAAAAGTAAAATCCCGATTTTTCCCGTTCCCGTGGGAATTTTGCAAAATCCTTTCTTAGCGGATGCCTACGTCATAACATCTACCTGCATGCCAAATTTCAGCCCGATCCGTCCAGTGGTTTGAGCTGTGCGTTAATAGATCACTATGTCAATCACCTTTGAGTTTTATATATTTAGATATTCCTTTTTACAGGCATCGGCATGGAATTTGAACGGTGGCCTTCGATGCGCAGAAGTAGAAAATATGTCAGTCATCATCATCAGTCGTAAAAATGCGCAGAAATCCCCTCTACTTTCGCTCACCGCTCAAGATCCGTGCCTCGACCTGTAAGGCCCGCCACATACAATCGAAATTCCGTTACGGAATTCCGTAACGTAATTCCGAACGCATGCCCGCCATACAAAATGTATAGACCTGCCACACACATTCAGTTCGGAATTCCGAACGGAAAACTACTGCGTATATGTGGCAGCCTGGCAGGTCTATACATTTTGTATGGCGGGCATGCGTTCGGAATTTCCGAATCAGGATTCTGTTACGGAATTAAGACTGTTTGTCGGCGGGCGGCGGGCTTAAACAGGTTTTAAATTTTAGTGCAGACGAGCTTGAACGTGACATAACATTTAAAATGAAGCTTACGATCACATCACACAACACAGGCCTACTATCACCACAAGAGGATCTGATCTGGGGTATAGTCCCCACGCTGGCCCAATGTGGATTTTCACTTCACACACATTCTTGAATCACTTCGCAGATGCGATTGGGCTAAAGAGATATAGTTGTGAGACTCACATTCGGGCGCCGGTGTCAGGACCAGGTTGGAAGGTGCCGAATACGACATGGCGAGGTCCAGGGCGCTCACTGATCGCTCTGGGATGACGTCGCCGCCCGCACGCGGTCTTAGCGACGGGAGTACTCTTTCTGTAACAAATACATGGTACAGGTTTACACAACTTAGAAGGCTTGTGGATTAAGCAATTATGGACTCTGCGTCATCGGCTTAAGTGCTTCGCCGCGCGCCTTTTGAGTTGTGTTATGCTATATTGTTATGGCATTGCTGCGTGGAGTGGTGGAGACCATTACTAGGTATGTGTAAGGAATATGGGTAGAAATTTTGGCCATGGATCTGGATAAATTTCGAGTTAAACATGTGAGCATCAAACATAAATTCGGACTGTTTTTGCGGTATTATATTACAGTTATTTTTGTATAGGAGCTAAATGAGGCGGGCCTCAATTTCGACAACGTTTGCAGGTTTCGGGCAGAGGTTTCAAGTAAAGCAACGCGTGGAACAGTAATTAAAGTTTTCAAATAACTGGCTTAAGACTCTTTTGATTGCGTTGGCAAGTCCAGAAACTCAATTTAGGACGGGTCCAAATCCAAAGGGTAAATACAGGGTAGGATTTCACAAGACAACTCCTCGACTACTACCGAGTCATTGTTCAGTCAAGTTCAGTATCTGCTGTTTTCCAGCACTTGAGCTTGACCTAGTGAGTATTATTATAAACAGCTAAGGGCCGTAGCGTAGGGCAGTATTAGTGTCACAAGGCAACTCCTTCACTAATGCTGGTTCATTGTTCAAAGTGGTACTGCTGTTTTCCAGCGCTTGACCTAGAACCTAGAATTATAAACACCTGGGCTGTGGGCGTCATAAGGCAACTCCTTGACTAATCTAAAGTTATTGTTCGCGGCATAGTTTCCTGCTGCGCGGTTTCACAGCTCGCTGTGAAATGCGTTTGCCTCATTGTATTTTATTAGTTTTACCGTTTTGCTATTTAAATTGATTTATAGGAACGAATTACAGAAATCCATGAGCTACGTTTCATTTTGATTAATTAACGGAACCATACGTGGCAGATAAATGATTATTTTTCAATCTTACGGTTTACCTAAGTATTTTAATGTCTGTTAGTAAGATTTTCAGTATTATTATCCAAGCTCACAAATTAAAGAAAATGTGCAATTACAACATTCAAGTTATTTCTCGTCGGCTCAATACCTGATTCAAATGGTGCATGCAGTATTTGTGTCTCTATAAATTAAAGGAACAGCTGACGATGAGATGAGATAAAAAATCTCTGCAAATACTGAAACACAGACACGTCATCTGGACTGAAATAAAATGTGAATCATACCGGCATAAAAATATCTGGCTGGAAATATAATCATAACAATAATTCAAACAATAAACGTTCGCTCAACCTATGGCAGCGTCGTCTAAAATCAAATATTCTGAACAGACTTAGAAAATCCATTGAATCTTCTTAAAGCATATTTCGTAACGCAAAGGCTTGAAAAATCGACGAAGAGGTTATTTTTTCATGTATCCCAACCGATACCGAAAAAGAAAAGCCTTCAATGAATGGTCATTGCAATTTCAATATTCTTTATTGCCTTAATTAAGTTCAATTACCCATTTTTAAGGGTTCCGAAATCCACAAGCAACCCTTATAGTTTCGCCATGTCCGTCCGTCCGTCGGTCCGTCCGTCCGTCTGTCCGCACTACTGCTCAGAGATGCTTAGTTCTAGAAAGCTGTAATTTGGCATGAATATACATATTAGTTACGCTGACAAAGTGGTACAATAAAATTTTGAAATATATTTTTTATAGGGTACCTCCCCTACTCGTAAAGTGGGAATGTAATTTTTTTTTCTTGCGTACCCCATGGTGCGGCATATCGTTGAATAGGTCTTAAAAAAATATTGTAGGTTTGTTAAAACCATTTTTTGATTAAGTGATGCGTTTGTGAAATATTAAGCTTTAAAGTGCTATTTTTTTGTTAGAGTCACGTGTCCCCTCCCCTGCCAGCTAAATGGTGGTATTTAGATGGCTGAAAAAAAACACGGTTATATAGCGTAGTTGAAAAGAAAACTATCACAGCTAAGTAAGCTATACAAACTTACGAGTCATAGTCGACCAACTTATGAAATGATAAAAAACCATTGATTTTTCTCGAGCGACAGGGGCGTCGGGCGGACACGTCATATCACAGGCTAGCTAGATGCTAATAAGTCTTAGAAAGGTACTGTGGGCATCGTCAACTTCCGAACCCTATACTTTGCGCGTGGGCTGACACGCACTTGGCCGGTTTTTTAGTATTTTCCGAAAAAAAAAGTTCAAATTACACTATTTAAGTAACCCATGAATGACAAAGTCTAACTCCTAAGGATTTTTGTCCTCACCTACTTGTTTTTAGCGTGATGGTCTCATAATCGTTCAATACGAGGACTGGACAAAAGCAAAATTACCGTATTACCATGTATTACTTAGCCAAATATTTAAATTTCCAGTTTTTTAATAATAATAATAATAAGACTGAAGCTTTCATGATTGCAATTCAAGATCAGGTCATTGACACTAAAAATTATCAGAAATATATTATATGCAGACAAAATGAAAAAAGAGCGTGTAAAGCGATTGCCCAAACGGACTATACTCGTAAGCATCGCCACGATCAGGTCGCTGCAATCATTCATCAAAACCTTGCCCATCAATACCATTTAATATCAGAGAAAATAGCCTATTACAAATATCAACCAGATTCAGTACTGGAAAATAACTCACAAAATGTATTGGGATAGAACAATAGTAACAGATAAAACCATTCACTTCAATAGACCAGACATAACGATATTTGATAAAGAAAATAAAATAGTTTACCTAGTCGATATAGCCATCTGTAACACTCATAATCTAGCCAACACACACACCGCAAAAACTACAAAATACACAGATCTTTCTATAGAAATAAAAACTCAGTGGCAGGTCCGCACAGTCAACACCATTCCAATAATACTCTCATCTACAGGTGTCAATACCAAAATCACCCCACCACACAAGTCTTCACTTCACATACTCAACATTCCATCGTCCACATACAAACTTCTCCAAAAAGCAGTGATACTTAACACTTGTCGCATAGTGCGCAAATTCTTAAGCACACACTAAGTAAAGGAAAAAGCACTTGGCTTCGGCCCGTGCAAATATTACCTCTCCGGAGAGACTGTATAAGAATACATATATAATAATAATAAGAACTGTTTATTTTTCTTCAAATACAAAATTTTTGCACTTAAAACTCTAAACCTTAATTTAATAGATTTTTTGCGAGTTTTAATTGAATTTACGTTAATTTAGTATGACATATATTATGGTAAGTATTGAAAACTATCTTCTGCTTACGACTTCGTCAGCGTGGAATTCGTTAGATTCGCGAGGTTAGAGACAGAGTTACTTTCGCATTTATTATATTAGTATGGATAAAGAACAGGAAGAGTTCAAGTACGTTGAAGGAAGCAAAATCTAGTATAATAGACGAAGTACCTATAATGAGAAAATAAAACGGTCTCAAAGGACGTAGATCAAATTACAGAAAAAAACATAGGTTTGTTTGTATAGATAGACACAATACAATAGGCCTAGTGGAGCGCATCGCCGGATCGGTATCAATAGCATTATGCACAATACATTATGGCCTTTTGTGTTACCCGAGCGAGATCGCACTGATATTAACTTCGATAAATAAGAACGAAAGTAGCCCGGTGATCCGGTCCGAAGGACCATTTTATCGCCAAGGACTCGACGGATAATAAACAAGACAGTTGAAATGTCACTAAACACAAATTAACCTCAAAAGAATTCCACCAATTCGTATCAATCATATTAATAACGTTAGTTAACGATGTTAAGGAATTTTGATACTGCACAACACAATTAGAGCGAGGCCAATGAAAGCCAGAACTGGCTTGTAAACAATAGTATAATAGCGCATTTATACACGAGTGAGACATTGTAACTTACCATTTGTTTACTAAACAACAACAACAGCACTTCAACAATATCTCGCGGCTAAACTACGCTCTCGCTGCAAATTCAAGAGTATTTAATGTCGATTTGCAATTTCAAAGTTCTAGGATACCGTTCAAAAACACTTGTTTCAGTAGGTACACAACAACACTCGCGAGATGTTTACTGAAGACTGAAGACGTAGCGTTGTATAAAGATAGTCTACCTATCTTGAGACTGAAATACTCGTCACTGTGACTGTGACGTCGGACCTCGCAATAGTATGTGATAAATGCAACAATGATGCAGAAAATGCTGACGTCCGTCGGTGAGAGAGAATGAAGAAAGGATATGATGACGTATAATTTTATTTATATTCCTTCCCAATTTGGAACTTGAGTTGAACCGTGGATTCATATTTACAAAAGGAACGCCTGAAATCGCATATATGACGTCACCTGCGACGCTGTCTCAAAGCTTCAAGAAAGTGATAAAGCTAAACGCGGTCTATTTGTTGAAACAGACTTTAGAATGCGTTTTTTGTTTGGCCCAAATTGGCAACATTAGGGCTAAAAAACTCAGCAAGCTCTGTATTAGTTTACAATTAGTCAACTGCAGGCTTATTGCGTTGGGGCACTTGGTTGAAGAAGCGGTCGTCATCGGGATCGACTCGATACGAGTGGCGGTCGTCTTCGGAATAGCAAACCAATGACCAAAAGCAATAATACCATAGCTGGAAGTGATTGGAAACGCTCTTATGTTGAGACTTTAACGCTGGCCATCATTCATGACCGAGTGCTGTATAGATTTTTTCTCAAAAATGGCCGGGAAACTCGTCATTGTCTGCTTTCTATCAGACCGCAAAGTGCGTCATTGACGATCAGTCAAAAATTAAAAAAAAAAACTCAACTGCATGCCCCGGAAATTTGTATGAATTTACTTCCGCGGCATGTATAAGCGCAGGGAATATTGTATGAAATTTCATTATCGTACAGGTACTTTTTTTTTTAACTGATAAATACGCGAAGGAATTCCCAAACAGCCAAGTCTGCATGTTCTGTATCTGTCAATTGACGCGAAACCAAACGTTTTTATCCGTGTCTGAAACAGCGCAATGTATTTCAGAACGGAATTGAAAAAAAGAACGATCCATAAAGAGCGTGAGTTCTTGTCTTGTATAAGATTTATTTAGCTAAATTTCATGAAAATAGTTTACTAGTTTGGTTTAAAAAATAATAAAAGGTCTTTATTTTTATAAAAAAACCGGCCAAGTGCGAGTCGGACTCGCGCACCGAGGGTTCCGTACAAACCTGTAAGGTTTACAAAGTTCGTTCTTTACGACAATCGAGTCATAACTATGGTATTTTTATTGCAAAATGAAATTCATAACATTACAATGGGGAAAGATGGAGTAGCATAAATTTAAGACAAAGATCTTAAAAAATATATATTTTGTAATGTTACTAAAAATTTAAGGTTTTCGGAATTTTTCCTTTATGTGTGCTATAAAACGTTGCTTCATGCCAAATTTCAAGATTCTAGGTCGACTGGAAGTACCCTTTAGGTTTTGATTCCCTTGCGAGTACTTGCGAGTTTCAAAATATGCAGCTTAAATTGCTGTTTCTTTTGATTGCGTTGACATAGAAGTTTGATTTTGTTACAGCTTAAAGGTATTATAGACCTGAGTATTTGGTATGAATTTCAATTTAATACCTCTACGCGTTTATGAGGAAATGGGTAGTAAGGTTAAAATTATTAAAAAAATATATATTATGTGATGTAACTAAAAATTTATGGTTTTCGTAATTTTTCCTTTATCTATGCTATAAGACGTTGCTTCGTACCAAATTTCAAGATTCTGAGTTCACGGGAAGCACCCTGTAGGTTTTGATTCCCTTGCAAGTGTCGAAAATTTGCGGCATAAACGGCTGTATCTTTTGATTGCGTTGGCTTAGAAGTTTGATTTTTTCACAGCTTCAAGGGACAGTAGACCTGAGTAATTGATATAAATTTCAGCTTCATACCTCCACGCGTTCCTGAGAAAAAGGGTCTTGACAGACGGACGGACAGACGGACAACAAAGTGATCCTATAAGGGTTCCGTTTTTTCCTTTTGAGGTACGGAACCCTAAAAACGAGAAATCTACATGCGAGTTTTTAACTTGCCGTGTTAGTGTGTCTGTTAAAGTCAAATATCGGTGAATACGACATAAGACTGGCGTTCCATTGGATTTGTTGTAAGTACTTGACTATCTTTGCGTGCGTGTCAATGCTGTATTATGAATATCAAGGTTTTTTTTTTCATTTTTGAGAAAAGCACTATATAAGCCTCGGCACGTGAAAGGCTTTGCAGGCTTCGTACATATTAAACCAGTACTCAGCCTGCAAAGACCTACTTTCCCGGCCACGTCAATAATGTACTATTACTTGATGTTCTGTCAGTGTCAGCGTTTTTTTTTTACTAACATTACAATTCATAAGATAATATAATTCACTATATTTATCCACTCTCTGCTTGTTTTTTTCTACCAAAAACTTACCCACACATTAAGAATTGCAACTGACGACATGTACTTAGTTTAAAATCTTTTTTTTTACATAAAATAAGAAATGATCAGAAAATACATCGTTTTTTAAGTAATTAGATTTAAAAGACATCTGGTTTGGGGTAACATGATATTACATTTGAGGAAAGATCAAAGGAATAAGTTTTCAGTAATTTAAATGTGGCATAGACACTAGACAGATGGTAATTTCAGATTACGGTTAATACAGTTTGGTGCAAGTAAAAAGCATTTAAAGTTACATCGGTGTGAAATGTGAATGCAAAAAATTCTGCACAATGAAACAGTGTCTTCGAAAAGAATGCTTGAAATTTTTACTGAAATAAGATATATTATTTAAGTCGTAAAAAAACTCGTTACCTAATGGTGAGTACAAGGAAAAACCTAGCTCTTCAAAAATTCATTGTAACTTTGTAACTTCGCTTGCAAAATTTGTGAATGCGAAATCTTACAAACAGCGTTCTCAAATAAATGTTCAAGAAACAAGGAATTCCGTCCTTCCTTTCATTCAAAGAAATGCCACTTGTTTCTTTAAGCATTTCTTGCTAAATGGAATCCAGAGATTTCGCAATATCGTTTGCAATCGCGTCTAATCCGGCAGTCTATTGTTTTAATAAATGCGCAAGCGGCAAAAGTAGGTGAACCGTCGAAGTGACTAAAATAGTTACGCACAATTAGTGCAAGTTATTTTAATCACTTGGTGAAGCTACTAACTGTGCCTAAAGAACAATTGGGACATTTTTTTAAAATGTATTTGTTAGGCAAACAAGCATACAGGCCACCTGATGGTAAATAGTCATTGCGGTCCATGGACACCGAAATTTTATGATTTCTTATTAAGTTGCAGGATCGACTTCGCACTGGACTGCGATACATATCTACTATTTTAGGTGCTAGTAACTAGGACGCCGGACAAAAATATAATAATATCGAATTAAGTCTCAGAAAAAGAGTCATATTCATACATCCAGTCCAGAAATCTCGTAACTTGAGCCAGGTAAGAAATAAAGCGAGGTATTATTAGTATCCCAGATTTGGGGCAACGACATCTCGTGGGCGAATAGCGAATAGGTTCGACCAATTTCGCGATGACGGATTTTCATCTCGACGGCTATTCGGTAACGTGTCCCGGTCACCTAATATCGGGTTTATGGTCGAGGTCTGTCTAATCAGTCGACGTCGGAATGACACGTGCAAATGATGACATGACTAGACACGACATATTGGATTTATAATGTCATATAGGGAAAAAAATACCTAAAGCACATCGTCTATCATCATATCATCGTCTAAGTAGTAACTTGTCTGATACGAAAGTTGACGTTCCATATTTGAATGTTCCTCGAATTTTCATATCAATTTGGAGCACAATTACATGCAATGCAACGATAAGTTTTTCACCTTCACATACAAAATGCTTTCTTTCTTATATTCATTCTGGTACAAAAATGAAAGTGTTTTTCTAATAATTATAAAAACCCTCCTATTTATAAAAACGTTAAAAGGTCTTTGCAACTCAAAAGCGACAGAAAAATTGAAACATTGTTTAACTAAAATAGGTTTGTACGGAGTTTGTATTTTGCATGTACAAAGGCCAATAAACTTCTCAATCCGGTAGAGGGTTATAAATCAAGCGAACTCATTTAAAATAAATTAAATAGGGACTTACCGTCCGTACGCTTTTCAGCGATTGGATCCGCTTCCATCACCATTACGAAGTTCTGTAACAAGTAAACGTGTTTTTTCATTTACAGCCTTAAGTATAGGGTACAATAAAAAAGAAATGTTTATAACCGATACCTATTAAAATAATGCTCTATCACCAACATCATGTGGATTAAGCTGTGCTCCAATGTAAGTAACTAGCTACTAGCTATTAATACACCACATTATGCACACGCTTCTGCTATGGAGCTGCTATTTATTTGGTATGAAGACTGAATTTTGCAGATGTTCTCTTTGGACATTTTAAAGTGGCTTCTCGGTGTTTTATCACACCGTGAGCTAAAGTATTTGTCGATCAATTCTTTATTTATAGGCTTCAAGGTTCCGGCCCAATGATATATTCGGTTGTGCTTCCAATAAATAACTCCATGTGAAAATAATTGGATGTTCCGACACTTCGGGACTTTCGGGACAAACGGTATGTCGACGACATGATGCAATGGTGATTAAACAAGGTCTATGAGTTTGCAATGGCATTGATTTCCAAAATTGGATACTAATGATACTATTCGTAGGAGAGTAGAAATAAAATAGCAGTCGAGATGAATCCATGATAAATTATAAGATGGTTTTTGTAGGACACGTAGTTTTATAACCATAGAAAACTGGATCTTCCATGATGTAAAAGTGCATTGGCAGTGACATTTTGAAACCTTTTACGAGCGCTCTAATTATTATGGTAGTTACATTTAAGAAACATAATTAGGATATCGACGAACTTCAATGCTTTATTTGTATTTCGTTACATGAACAGTCCACCTATAGTGACGAAATCCTTTTGTTTTGCGAGGTGAACGACTCATTGCGACATTTGTCACGTCACGTCACGGCTTATACCAGCTCGAAAATGACTGAGAAGCGCATCGCCTTCGCCTACACTACATCAAAATATATACTGCAATTCAACCCACATGTAACCTTAGTCAGACCTGCGTAAATAGAAACTGTGGAGGGTTGAAGTAAAGGGGCGCAATCTTTATAGATCCAAAAGTGGACACCAAATCGGGTAGATTGGGGGCGCTGCGGTCGCCACTCCAATCAAGCCACCTAGACGGATAGTCTGCAGTAGCGCCTTCAGATGGCGCTGCTGAGGCGAAAACGCAGCGAAAACGGTTGTGTGAACTTGTAGAGACTTGGAGAGTGTGTTTTGTTTTGTTGCTTATCAAATCCGCTGGACACGTTTTCAACTGTTTCGCCATATAAGATTGCGCTCCTTACCAAGACACATTCCACACTCCATAATAGAAACCATACTTTCTGCCAGTCATTCTGCGAAAAGCTCCGAAATCAGCCAATCCAATAGGAGATTCATTATGACTATATTACTGTATCTAGAGGTCTTGAAAGATTTCTATAATGATTAGTTAAGTTTTTTCTCCACGCGGGCTAGATTCAGGCGGGTGATTCAGTGGCCACTCTGCTTAGGACGACGAATTAGGTAGTACAACTTGAATAGAGAGCTCTAGTTTAAGTGGTGATTGGTGTTTACAACACTAGCGCCCACTTACTAGTATGTATCTAATTATAATATTTAATTTTGGACTGTGACAACGATCTATTGCGTCTTTACGAGAGGAAAGGATTATGACTACATTTGTATTAATCAGTTTAGGTCCATTTTTCAAACCACCCTCACCAGAACAGCCTATTTTGAGTATCACTGCTGGGCATAGACCTCGTCTCATAATGAGAGGGTTTGGGCAGCAATGTAGTCCTCACGCGGGCCCATCAACATAGAGTCGAAATGAAATGTGTTGATTTGGTTCAATTTGCAAATTAAAGTGACCTAGAAAATATGAAAATATCAAAAGCTTTTGTGATTGCATTTTGTCTAACAGTGTAGGGACGGAAGCGTTACTTATTGATAGATGAACAAAACAAAATGAAATGAAGCCGTGGTGGTGGCCTAGTGGTTCGACCTATCGCCTCTCATGCAGAGGGTCGGAGGTTCGATTCCGGCCAAAACCCTCTCGTGATGAGAGGAGGCCTGTGCCCAGCAGTGGGACGCAAATAGGCTGTAGTAGTAGATGAACAAAACAATTACATGAATTCCCTTCCACTGTTTTAAGCTATTAAAATGTGGAACGGTTACTAGCTGGCCTGTTTAATGTTAAAATAATTTAGTTTTTACGATTATTGGAGATATTTACCTACAGTACAGTAGTTACTTGTTTTATCCACAGAAACATGCGGAAAATACTCATCTAAAACAACAATGACATTAGAGAGGCCAGTCATCCTGCTACAAGGTCCCAGCTTCTATTTCCTTTCCTTCCTGTTTATCATTCGCTAATTGGACGGGGCGGCGGTGCGAGCCCTTCCTGGGCGAGATTTCACCTATTTTAGGGACTTCATTTGAATTATTAGATTATTACTGTTAACTTGTGTCGGAAGCACTTACCTATAATAACATATGGACGAACAGTGCCTATCAGAATATGTCAAAATATATGGAGCAAACTGACATTAGAAAATACGTTACAATATGCTAATAACGCCTCTTTATGTGTCAAGATAAATATTTTATACAAAAGTAAATCTAACACTATAAGACTTAAGTGTCAAATTTACTGAGCGCCAAACGGGTGCCCGAGTTGTTCGGGTACCCGTTTTGACGGGCCATTTTTCTGCGGCTGATTGTGAATCCTATGGTCGGAAGTTACGTGAAGGTCTAATTAGTTTAATGGATAGCATTAGGAACGACTTAGTTAATTAGCCTGTTTAAATATAACAATTTACTTACGTGATATAGTGCCTGTCACTGTATAAAATCTCGATTTGCCTTTACGGCTTTTCGAATTTGGATTATCTGTTTTAGTCGTAGTAGTGTTGTTCATGTGGCAATCTCTTTCATTCATAAATGGTACTGGAGAATATTTGCAAGACGATGGCGTAGGGCGTAGGCAGTACGACGCACCTTAGAAGGCGCGCGGTGAAGCACTTAAGCCGTTGCACTCAGAGTATATTTTTGCTTAATCCACGTGCCTTCTAAGTTGTGGAAATCTGTACGTCATTATGTCGACGAGTTTGACTCCTTCCTCACATGGTGGTACAGTCGGCAAGAGAAGTAGGTGAACAGTCTGAGAGCTACAATGATCTGTTATCTCAAGGTCTACTTCAGCTGTTTGATTATTCACTTCGGATTGTATTTTAAGTGAGTGCGTATAAGCTGTACTTCTTTTAAGCTCTTAATCCTGCAGTTTGTCAATTCCGAAGTATTTTTTGGTTATTTCATGTTAAAGTGGAAGTTTTGTAATTGTAAGTTTTGAAAGGCATTCTGTTCGAGTTTATTGCGGCGTGTGCGTGACAAACCATGAGTCTAGGAAACGCTGGTTTTTTTTCTGACGTGTAAAAAGTGGCTAGACGTGACCTTAAGCTAAATAAATCGTTGGATCTTGAATTTACGACTTCAGAGTTCAACACAAGTTTTCGAAATAGGTAATTACATTATACCAGTTATCTATGGGTAAAAAGTCTGTAGAAGAAATCGCGTGTGAAACTTGAAAATTAAAAGAAACTATCAAGTCGAGGGGACTATTAAACGATACACGAGCGATTTTTAGAAAATGGTCTGTATGTATGTCCGGATTTAACTCGAAAACTACTGAACGGATTGCAACGAATTTTGGCATGGGGGTAGTTTATAACACTGGTCAACATATAGGCTACTTTTTATCCCGGAAGAACGCATAGGTTCCGTGGGAATGCATTAACGAATACCACGCCGACAAAGTCGTCGCGTAGCCGTGGTGGTCTAGTGGTTTGATCTACCGCCTGTCATACATAAATTCGCGGGTTCAAATCCGGCTCGCACCTCTGAAATTATTTATGTGCGAAATTCAATTTGAATTTACCACTGAGCTTTTCGGTGAAGGAAACATCGTGAGGAAAGAGGAAACCTGCACGCATCGCGAAGTAATTCAAGGATGTGTGTGAAGTCCCCAATCCGCACTGGCCCCGCGTGGGGACTATAGCCCAACCCTCTCGTGATGAGAGGAGGCCTGTGCCCAGCAGTGGGCCGTAAAAAGGTTGTTGTAGTAGTAGAAGTCGCGGGCAGAAGCTAGTATCTAAATAACACGGTATGCGACATCAACCATTTACTCCATAGGTATGCAGATCATCAAGTTGTTTACATAAAAGTCCCAAGGTACTCGACGCACGTGATGAAGTATTTCCAGACACTCTGTCGATGGTATGACTCACTAGTCGCGCTCGATATTTTTTAAGGACACTTTAATTACTTTACTTATCATGAATATAATGATTATTATGAAAGTTTTACAATTACACAGTCCTCTTTGTTTTGGTTAGTTCACGTCAAATGGATGACATTCTTCAAACTTGTAGGTAAGCAAATCGGGTAGGTTGGGGGCGCTGCGTTCGCCACTCCAGTCAAGCCACCTAGGCGGATAGTCTGCAGTAGCGCCTTCAGATGGCGCTGCTGAGGCAAAAACGCAGCGAAAACGGTTGTGAGGAGATTGCGTTTTGTTTTGTTGCTTATCAAGTCCCCTGGACACGTTTTCAACTGTTTCGCCATATAAGATTGCGCTCCTTACAAACGTTCCATACTCCATACTTGTAGGTACTATTAGGCCCACTTGCACCAAGCCGCTAACAGCGGGTTAGCCTCTCAACCCACGTCAAATTAATACAAATAAATCTGAGTTAAGCGGTTAACCCGAGGTTAGCAGCTTGGTGCAAGTCCGCCTTATAGACTTAATGATAACCTTCAAATAAATCAGCGTACGCCCGAAATAAGTGTTAAATGCGATAATAGATGTCGCTGCCTAGGTAGCCTGTATATAAATTTGAACTCCATGAGCGACATCTAGATGGCGCTCTACAGGCGAAAAAGTATGAAAATTTGAAGCCCCTTGGCGATTTCCGATGTACGCCGTACTGTAAGGAGATTGGTCTTATTTTCTTTGATATAGTGTACGATTTGTACGAAATGTGATGTAATGTAAAGTATGTAAGACAACCGTCGCCGTCTTATAGGTATAGTTAGTGTGTGACAGACAAGCTCTACAAAGACGAAATTAGCTGACTCTCTTTCCAAAGACTCATTCGTGTCATTTTCAGGAGATTTATTCTACTTTTACTATGTATTTTTGACAGTTAAAACGAAGACTAGCGAGAGAAGTTAGGATATAATGGAATATATACACTAATTCCAATAACATTTATTTGTAGATATACCTAGGTAACTGTGTGATGTTTACGCAAGTGTTGCGTAGGTACTGGTCTAGCATGGCGATTAACAATTCAGTGCTAGGAAGTAGTAGCACTAAGAAGACCTAGAACAGGGTACCATTGTACTTTTAGGTGAGCAGTTCCTATATTATTTTTTATGTGGAATGGAGTACGAATCGTACGGCAACATCGAAATTTAAAAAAAAGCGTCAAAAATGGTTTTGCCATATACTTGTCAAAGAGCAACAAACATGCAGTTACTTCGCACGCTTTTCGTATTAGACGTTCATTAATAAAGTTGAATAAAGTCAATATAGTGACTGTAGTGTAGTCACTATTGACTTCGAAGTCACAGTCAAGTCAATACTAATGTACGAGTAACGAACGAGTAAGTATAACATTAATTAAATGATGGTAGAACTGTATAAAACTGACATTAAAATGATGATTTCGTTCGAGTTAACTAGGAAGGAATTTCAAGCAAGGCTGGTCAGAAACGAAGGTCATATTGATCTCAAGACATCGCGTGCGCATGCCTTAATAAGGCGATGCTGTCATTATGATAAAGATACGATTAATACTGGCGTATTCTTAAATTGTAGCTCAATTAAGATCCGTATTTATATAAATATCGTTCTCGAGTGATAGATCTTCACTCCAACGAACTAGGTACCTACATTCAGTAGGTTTTATTTTGAAATTTGGTGTACAACTGTGCAGGTCATCTATAGGATTTCCTCTACGCACTTAATGCTTTTATGGTTATTTTCTTACGGGGACAAGGGGTTGGAAAAATTTGAAATTGTAAGACGAAATGTTCTTCCACACGACTCCAACTATCTGCATACCAAATTTCATCTAAATCGGTCCAGCGGTTGAAGCGTGAAGAGTTTTATAACGTTGTGGATATGGACGTAGCTTATTATTTGGTATAGTACAAGTAGGTATAAACAGAGACAAGGTAATTACATAGACTGCCAATCTCCTTGCATTACGGCGTACATCGGCAATCGCCAGGGAGCTTCAAATTTTCATACTTCGCTTGTACAGCGCCATCTAGATATTGCTCATGGAGTTCAAATTTGTATGCAGGCTACCTAGGCAGCGACATTTATTATCGCATTTAACACTAATTTCATACGCTGATTTGTTTGAAGGATGTCATTCTAGGTTTACCTTACTTCTTCTATGGTATAAATAACATAACGTAACGTAACTATAAACGTCTACAAAAAGTCTACGACTAGAGTTTATCGCCCTCGGCGTGTAGCGCAGCCATAACAAGTGTTGGGTCGATTTCAACATTTTCAACAAAGTACACCTAGTAACAAACATGACAGGTCAGACTGTTCACTTGTTCATACGTATGATTAATGCAAATGTTTTGCCTTTCGGAACAAGAGATGTCAAAAAGTTAAGTACGGATTACGTAATAAGTAAGCATGTATGAATGTTTTTATCCAGTTTCTTCACCAATGAAAAAAGTGAACCTATGTAATAT
The DNA here is from genome assembly GCA_963971205.1 of Aethes cnicana. NCBI lineage: Eukaryota > Metazoa > Arthropoda > Insecta > Lepidoptera > Tortricidae > Aethes > Aethes cnicana. Next base: position 3,673,299 of record OZ020286.1, read on the forward strand.
TAACTTGTTTTAGTATAGTTATTTTAGTTCCATTGCATTTAAATTACATTATTTTCGATCTAGAAGACGTGGTAAAACTCTTACAATATGTAATACATAAATAAACTATAAATATCGCACTGGCATTTCTGAATAGAAAATACCAATGATATTAAAAAAATATATAAATATTTTAATCAATTAGTTGAAATCTTTTCTAATTCCCATAGACCTTCAAATTTAGGCCTGTATGGTGGAAAACTATTGTCAAAATTTTGTAGTCTCAGAGACAGGAGATTATAGTCATGTGCCAATATTTCTTGCTTTGTTGATAATCGATTTGGAAATCATTTATAAAGCGAATTATTATTCCCGACGTGTCGGAGAAAGCGGGCCGTCATTGTTCCATTGAACTCCACTAACTGTCATATGTCTGTCTGTAATTCTGTATGTATTGATTCATAATAAAGGTATAGACAATTGTTTTTAAAATTTTGTGAAACCACATTGAACTAATTTCATGTGGTTTAATTTCTGCCTAAGTAGGGTCATTTCGCCCTTTCGCGTCCAACCCCCAGTTCGCGTCTATTTGACCGATCTCCTGGTAAAAAAACTTCATAATAATGTTAGTATACACTAACAGACTAATTATCTCAAAATTATTTTCTATTAAAACCTCGATGTATAAGAGGCATACAAAAATAGACAAAAGGTACGTGCGCACAACCCTTCCTATTTAGAAAAAACAATTAGTCTCAGCTTTACGAAAAATGGGTTCCGGCGTTCCAAACGTTAGCGAAAAAATAATAAGCAGTAGCGTATGTCACGGTAAATTTTTAATTGTTTTATTTAAAATTGTTGATTCATAGTTGTTGTAAGACCTAAATAATCAGCCACAAAATAGATTACTGATAAATTTGTTTGATTTTTTTGACTTTTAACACTTAAAATAAGGTGGATGCGAATTACTACACCAAATTTATAATCTCTCCTATTTGAGTCCACAATGGACGCGAACTGCTCTCTCTGTCTTTTAGTTTAATGTTGTTTTTTATGAGATGAAATTAAAAATAAACATTAAGTTTATGTTTATTTTGACATTATTATTAAAGATATTGTAATGACCAATTTGCGTCCACATTATTATGATTGTAGAAAAAGATACAGATACCGATAAATAACCATACTTGGACTCTTAGGACGCAAACTATATCCATATGGGATACTATGTAGCAGATTGCGTCCATCGGTTAATATTTAAATACAAGTAATAGCGTAAAAAGTTATAATATTCTTTTTAGGGTTCCGTAACCAAATAGCATAAAAACGGAACCGTTATAATTTCGTCATGTCCGTCTGTCCGTGTGTCACAGTAATCTACCTCGGAGACTATGGGTGCTGTATGGTTGAAATTTAGGAGGTAGGTGTGTTTTATAAACCGCTACAAAATCATGTAGCTAGATTTAAAAAAAAAATAAGGGCGGCACTCCATACATGTAACTGAGGAATTAAAAAATAATTTAACAGAACATAGCCGTGTGGCATTGGATAAGTCTAAAAAATTAACTACGGAACCCTTATATAAACGAGTCTGACTCGCTTTTGGCTGTTTTTTATCTTGGACGATTTTTAGGGTTCCGAAGTCCACATATAACGTAGTTGAAAGGAAAACTATCACAGCTAAGGAGGCTGTACAAACTTACGAGTCATAGTCGACCAACTTATGAAATGATTAAAAATCCAATGATTTTTCTCGAGCGGCAGGGGCGTCGGGCGGGCACGTGACTATAGGCCAGCTAGATGCTAGTAAGTCTTAGAAAGGTACTGCGGGCATCGTCAACTTCGGGACCCTATACTTTGCGCGTGGCCCGACACGCACTTGGCCGGTTTTTTATGATGATATACGTTCAATAACAATTGCAAAGAAAGCACACATAAATCTTTAAAGAGAGAATTAGTGATATTCGGGACCAGAGAATCGGTAACACAAATATGCAAGGAGTGTGGCATTTTCATGACCACAATATTCGACAAAATAAGTGGGCGTTTCTTTTTTGGGATTTAAATTTCTATCAATCTTAAGAAAAAAAAAATCTTCAATGTTTTATTAATTATAATCATGTTCTTTTTAAAGTCAAATATTCTCGAATAAAGTCGTTGTTAAAATCCGATCATTCTGTACAATTATCTATAAAAACATCAATTCAGATTCCTTTTCTTAGTTGGTGGACGCGAATTGGTCCATAGGTGGACGCAATCTGGATTAAGTGGACGCAAACTGGGTAAATCGGCTAATTTGCCTATTTGTGTCGTTTTTTTGAAAACCACCAGATGTTTCGACCAAAACTATAAGTTATATTGAAAAGGACTATATAATCAATACATTACATCCCTTTTATAATCAAAATTTCAATTAGAACATTTTTATTTTCGCCTTCAAACTTGCCAACTCCACTAAGTGGACGCAAACAGGTGAAGCGACCCTAGTGTTTTTGCTTCATTTGCTTTTTTACGTTTGCAAAATAATAAATAAAGAGTCTTTGAGTAAAATCTAATATGGGTTCTTCAATAATGTTTTTTTTAGAAACATGGACACGAAATGATTATTATATGGTAAGCCACTGAAGAGTTACTCTTAACTTAGATTGTGTTTTAAGATAAGTTTATACATGGTTTAAGTGCAATATAAAAACCTTATAGCAAAACTTATGTACTTGTACATATTTTAATGACTCATTTAGATTGATATCTGACACATTATGTTACTGACTGATAGTGGTTATCAGAGTATTTTCTAAATGTGGTAATTTATTGTGAAGAATTGATAAGATAAAACAATTTCCTATGTTCCGATTCCAATACCTGGCAATGGCATACCTGAGTCATTATAAATGTGAATGGAAAATAAAGGAAAAATATGCATTATTCCTTTGGAATATCTGACTCGGTTTACAACCTTCGCATCCGGCCATGTCTTAAGTCATTTGTCAGTTAGAAATTGACATCTTTCGACATTTTTTTTTTATTGTTTGGTTAAACTATTATTTAAAATACAACTGGTGGGTTAAAATAGTAAAGTATTAAAAAACTGTCAAGGTTGAGAAATAACAAACAAAATATCAAAATCCTTATGTAGAAAATCTATGTAGACTAATGGAAGTCATGTAGTTTGAACAATCATCTGTCCACACAGGGCTAGAATGTGATGAATATGAGAATCTATTGTTGAGTACAAAACCACAAGTATCCTTTACAATGTAAGGTTTTCACATACATTGGATATTGAATTACACTACAGCCAGATAATACCAGTGTGACTGCTACAATTTGTATTGCAACTGGAAAACCATTTTAAATACAAATGTCTGGTTATATTATTTTACATCACCCTATGCGAAGAGAAAATCTCACTTTACGGCCAAGGCAAGACGTAAATTATTTTATATGATTACAGGATCTTGTTCATAAATGTAAACAAAACATTATGCTTTATACTGATTGTCTACAAAACAAAGAAAATAATGGGTAGAAAATTTCGAGTTTATGAGTTTAAGTAAGTAAGCTATGATACAAAACGGTATCAGATTATAAATTGAAAATTGAAACTAAATGTTTAATTGTTTATTTTCACAAGTTTATTTTTTTAATTTATTTATTAACTAGCGTCCCGCCCCAACTTAGGATGAGTAGTAGAGCAATAATTTTACACACCAAAAAGATTGTAAGTCTGTTTGGAAGTTTTTGAGTTAATTACGAACAGACAGACACAGCGGGGGATTTTACTTCATAATATGGAGTGATAGTAAAATCTGTGTGGTAAAATTAAACCCTATGATCTGAACAAGAAGTAGGTATAATAAAAGAAAAAGATTACAACGAATAAAGAAGCTCCTCCTTTTTTGAAGTTGGTTAAAAATTACCTGTTACAATCATGCACTACCTAGTACCTACCTACACATTCAAACATTTAAAATTCGAATTAAAAAATAGCTGCACTTGTCATAAATCATTTACTACTTTTTTGTTTCAGAAACGGCTCGCGCAAGGAAGTGGCTATTTGCTTTTAAACATTAATTAACGTCCTAATTAGCTCCATCAGTCGCACTTCATTGCGGCAGGTGTACAGTATTACCGATTTTAGACGATGACACTCCTCGAACCGTGGGCTCAAGGTTACAAGGATTACACGCAAGTAGATCAGATGAAACGTTCCAGAACGCATTTCGAAATAACAATACGCATTACGAAATACCTAATACGTACCATTCCGCAATAATACAACAAAACAATACATTGAAATTATCATCGACAGGTGTTAACTAAGACGTATGTTATGAAAACTCACTTTATTTAACAGTTGTCAATCGCCGTCACATCCATTAAGCACTTTCACGAATATTAAAATGTGTAAATCAATATTTTCATACCACGAAACACGGAATATTTACAATTTTACAATATTTACAAATAGACCACTTTCTACTGTGCGAAGCACTTATGAAAAACCATAGACTAAACAGACGTTTGAAGGTTGTGCGAGAAAAGGATAGATATATTAGTGATGTACGCTAGTGACATATGTCGAATTGTCGACAATACTAAATTATTAAGTATAGAGGATTTTCCAAGGAAACTGTCTTTGTTTATCTGTACTGTACCCTCCATAAAGCTGTGTACCTAGACCAATATTTTTTTCACAAGCAAAGTTAAGTTAAATGTTAAAATGAAATTTAGCATAATATGTCATATAATACATGTCATATTATGAAGAATGACAGAAGTGTGTACTCCTTTCCGATTGTAAGTAATGTTTTGAAATATATGATGAGGTACTATGATATTTGAATTCAATTTTGAACAAAATTGGAATTCAATAATCTAAATATTTCATTTATATACGCGGTGAAACTTATTATTATTATTATTATTATGAGCCTGTGGTATCCCACTGTTGGGCAAAGGCCTCCCTCTCATTTTTCCACGCTTTTCTGTCTCTAGCGACATTCGGCCAATCATTGCGGATTTGCGGAAGGCGTCTAGTTCATCCCGCTATCTTCGTCTGTGTCTACCGCGCCGCCGAACTCTATTTTGGGGGGACCAATTAGTTGATATAGTGTGGCCCATGAATCGTCCGGCATGCGGCAGACGTGACCAGCCCAGTCCCACTTTAGCTTAGCGGAAGTCAGGGCTACATCGGCGACTAGGGTCTTGGAGCGTAAGATGGTATTTCTGACGCGGTCTGTGAGCTTTATCCCCAGTATGCTGCGCTCAATCGCCCTTTGGCAAACCTTGAGCGAATACTTCTGAGCATTTGTCAAAGACCAAGTTTGTGCACCGTATGTAAGAATTGAAAGAATGCACCCGTCCATAAGTTTCCTTTTGAGTGATATTGGGAGATCTCCCTTCATGTATTCTTTTATAGACCAATAGCTCCTCCAGGCGTTTTCTGTACGTCTTGCGACCTCCTTATCTTGTCGCGCCTGGAAAGAGACTATTTGGCCTAGGTAGATGTATTCATGGACGTATTGCATGCTCCCTCCGTCGATCTCGACTTTACGGTGAAATTTATTTAATTTTAATCACCTAATTAAATGTAAGTAGTCACAACTGACTAAGATCCAGGGATTTTCCAATGTAAATTGGATAACTAGCAGCTGTTGCTCACGACTTTGTCGGTGTTGAATTGCATTCCGCGAAATTTCCACGGTCAAACAAAACTAAACTATGTCACTCTCCAGGCCTCCAACTATTTCCAAACAAATCACGACAATCCGTCTGTTTCATCGGGAAACAAGGACAATCAATCAAATCACATATTCTCATTTATAATATTAGTAAGCATAGATTGGGCATTTTCGTCGATACATTCAAATATATAAAAAAAGCATGCTGTCAAGTTTATCGATGAAACTTTATTGGTTTCGCATCATTATGGCTTGTCTATGATAATAATGTTGCTAGTAGTTAAACTTTCACCCATTATAAGGGGGAAAAAAGACAAAGTACTAAATAAAACGATTTTGTCATCACGTACATTTACAAACAATGCAATAAATTGAAAATACTTATTTTTTGGCAATCGGGTATAAATTAATTGGACAGTAAAACTTCTTGAATCAACACAGGTTTAAACTGATACGCGTAAATAGATCTATTTTAATTAGTGTTCCAGTTAATGTAGTTAGTAGTGAGTGCATCATTGCATTATAACAGAAACAAATACCACATGAAGATACTTGTGTGGTGAAATATACCTATATATGGCAACACTATTCACAACTGTCAGCTACAGACAGATGTTCGTGTGCGTTCGAACATCCTACCGTGCCGTCCGTTCGAAAGCTCAAGCACTCGCTTAGTACCGGACGTGGGCGATACCAAAACATTGCAGTTCTCATGCTTCTGGTACTTTTAGATTATTCGATAAATTTTGACTGAAAATCAACGGCTTGTATTATTTATTCGTAGGAAGGAGTGGTTTAGTGCACGAAAACAGTGACATTTACGAAGACATTCGATTTTTCACTAATAGACTAGTGTGTGAAATATAATAAATTGGATTTTTGTATCGAAAATGACGGCTTCAACGATGATTGAGCTGGAATCCTGGATTATCTACCAGTGTGTTCTGAACGAGTGCCATGTGTCTAGCTGTAAGTAAAAAAATCTTTATTTAAATGATTAATTTTGATTTAGGTGAAACTCCGTCCGTAAATTTTTATTTTATCCAAGTTTTTAAACAAAATAATAACTTGTTTTGATTCATTAACTATCAGGTATTCACAATTTGGATAAAAAAGTGAGTAATTAGGTATAGTGAATTTTCCCTAATAGTGGGTTTGTTCGCTGATACTATGTAAGTACTTAGGTGCCTAGCCTACCCTATATATATTTTGTATATATATTATATACACAAATATAAATTAACGAGCTTTTACCCGCGGCTTTGTCTGCAGGGAATTTCATTCTAAATTTCCAATCCTTCGCGACACTTAACTTTTTCCGCGATATTTCGGGATTTCCGAGATTCTTGGGAATACCTATCTGGGATAAGAGTTATTGGGATTCCCGAGATTTAAGTATACAAGTCAGTCTCCGGGGTCCCTATTATAACTTTTCTGGATTTTTACGGGATTTTGCCAGGATTTGCGGGATAATTACCTAACTAGCCTATATTTTAATACACATGGTAAAATACGTCTGTAAATTCAGTTTAAATATTCTTATCTCTGTTAATTATTTAATAAACCTTTTCTAAAGCTTTACCCAAGTGTGTGATTAGGTCATAAGTTGTTTAAATAAAATGTAACCAAAAAAAAAAAACAAATTCAGTTGATCAATGTAAGCATCGAGTCAATTCGAATATATAAAACGTAGGTAGGTACTAAGTACCGCGGCCGAGGTCCGTTACCACCACTTACCACACCCGCTTAATTAACGTTAATGATTTCTTCATAACTCCCGAGCCACATGTGCTTTGATGTGTGTTCATTGCCACTGAAACAAACGAAGTTAATAAGTAGCGTAATAAATGGTAATAATCAAAAGTTGTGAAATGTTAAGAGCTCTTTATTTACTCCCTTTAAAATTACCCTACCTTTTAAAATTTCGAGTGTTTCGGTCTTAATCATCAAAACAATGCTTTAAAATTTCTGAAATCTATTTTTTTAACAGTCCAATGCGCTAGCGCCTAGCACGTTCCGTTTCATCATCTTTTTAAAACGATCGACGTCCCTAAATAGTATTTTTCGCAATCGTGACATAATAGAGAGCTTTTCAGTCGAGTACCGTGTTTAGGCCACGAAGCTTGCTGAGTGGCCTAAGTAAGGTACGAGATTGAAAAGCTTGATTATGGCACTATTGTGAACAATACTTTTTGTACGAGTCCATTAAAATTAATAATTTAACTCATTAGTACGAGTATATAAGAAAAATAAATGTCGTTTGAATTTTGCTCTTCGTGGTAGGGCCTGTAATCTAGTTGGTCACGACGTGCATCTAGATGGCCATGCCGAAACGTGAAAAAGTATTTCGATCGTCTAGAGCGAATCGAAATAACTTATTTCGGTTGTTTCGGAAGTATGACTATTTAACGATGAAAAGAGTGACATTGCAGTATTCTCTATGAAATCTTAATACACATATTTCAATTGACGAGTGCAAAAACAAGTCTTTCGAGTTCAATGCCGTAAAAAAAATACGAGCCAAAGTATACAAACGTGCCTAATTCATATTAGGTATTCATACCCATAAATCTTGCAGGTTCATAAACTGGGGGCCTTACATTTACGGCCTCGACCTTATTGAGCTGCAAGGAAATTATTTAAATTCTTTACCGAGGCAACACTGGAGTCCGAAGTCAAGGATGTCCTCGGAAGCTTACGAGTATAAAGTTCACGCACACGATTTATGGGCATACCTACTAGGCCTTCATGGATATTGTGGGGCTTTGTTTCGCTAAATCCATATCCATACTAATTTCTTAATGCGAAAGTAACTATGTTTGTCTGTCTGTTAAGTAAGTACCTTTTTCACGCTTAAACCGCTGGATCGATACAGATGAAAATTGGCATGAAGAATTGAACATAGTTGCGGGTCCCGGGAAGGGTCTCTTTAATGCTGGAAAAATAGGAGTTCCCGCGGGAACGCGATAATCGAATTCCACGCGGGCGAAGTCTCAGGCTCAAGCTACAGAAGCTAGTAAATTCATATTCAGGAGAACAATTTCACTAGGCTTAGGAGTAGGTACCACGATTATCATTTTTGCAGCACATCACATTCTTACAATAAAAATGGATATAATATTGGATATAAATCCTTAAACCCACAATACGTATGCACCATAGACTTAAATAATACTTCGTATGGACCCGGCCTAACTACATGTCATGTATCCCCACTTCCTTGGTGTCCAATCCAAAGTTATACGTGTATGTGACACTAAGGCTGGGTCGTTGCACGTTTTACCAGCAACGAGACGAATGTTTAGATACTGAGAAATAGTTTCGAAAAACAGTTTTTTTAAAAACGCTTTTTGTCACGAACGCTCGGTGACAAGACTTTGGATTGGACACCAAGTAAGTGGGGACATATTACGTGTACGTTAGACCGGGTCTATATTTTTTACGTCTATGGTATGCACGCATTTCAGAAAATCTTCTCTACCTACTTCAATAGCGTTAGGCTACCCTCATCTGTATAAATGTCAGTAACTTTACCCTACTGTATGTCATTCGCATAGTACACACAAGCTTTTATCCATGCCGTCAACTTTGTCACGTTCTATCTCGAAATCCAATCGCAGGGAGCTAAAAGTAAGGAATATTTTATCTCCGACGTGAACAGCTGGCCCGAACAGCTTTGGCAAATTCGCCTAGCCTCAAAAGCTGGACTTTATTAAAAAAAAACTACAATCATAAACTGGTCACGGCGAGTTTACGATAAGATTGCAAAAGGCAGGCGTAAATATTCAAGGTGGGGGAATCGATTACAGGGTACGAACGAAGGACGCGACCTCGACATGTCAAGGATCTTAAACAGATTCTTTGATTCTTTGCCTTTTCCGCAGCAGACAGGTTTTCATAAAGGAACGATGCTGTCAGAGGGTATCAGAGGGTATAGCCCAGGGGCATGCCAATGATGTGCCAAGAAGTGTTTAATTAGTTTCTCGACTCTAAATTACCTATAAAATTTCTTGAAAATATCCGCAAGCCCTTGGTTATTTCTACTAAGCCCAATTAAGCTCCAAGCCACATTTATCTCGCAAAAATATTTATTTTCCTCGAGGATCTTCCCGCATTAAACGTCCGTTCTGCTACATTCTGCCTGTGCCTTGGCCCGCGTGTAATTCGGTTTTTAGGGATAAAAACTTATTTCCCATGACTATCTCCATGCCAAATTTCATCGAGCTCGTTCCAGCGGTTTAAGCGTGAGGAGGTAACAGACAGCCAGACAGAGTTACTTTGAAATTTGAATTCTTTATTAGGTTAGGTACCTAATACACGCACTGATCATTAAGTACCTAGATTACTGAAATATGTTAACAACGTGGTTGCTTATAATTGAACGGATACGGTCTAAACGAGAGATCCACATGGGAATTGAAATGTTGCAAAATATGAATGGAGAATTAAAGATAGCTGAAGAAGGCGAAATAAACAGAATGTTATCTCAGCTCAGGCTCAAATATGTCATTAAAGAAACATCTCGGTTAAAATCCAATAATTGGGAAGTTTCTAGAACCGAACCTACGTCGGTAGTTAATTCGGAAACAACGTAGACACTTCAAGATCAATTATCTTACCCACGGTGAACATTCGTTCCACTCAACGCCAGCAAAATGTTCAATTTGTAACATTTCCACCATTCCATCGAATTCAGAGTTGGATGTGTTTGCTCTCGGCCCCAGCCTTCAAGGATTGGGCCGATCGACCTTAATAAAATAAACAAATTCTGGATTGAATTCGAGTAGGTAATAAAGGAATGAATTCCAATACGAGTAAAGGGTTGGGTCACGTCACGATTAAAAAAAGACTTTCCCACAAACCATCGTTCCTGTCAATTTACCAAAAAATATACTTCATTGGGAAGAAATATTTCGAGCTTCATTAATTTGTGTCTAGGGAAAGGGGATAGGTATGCTCAGAAAGGGTGATTGTGATATGAGCTGATAGATAGAACATTTCCCCAGCCACATTTGTGACAATGGATGGAAATATAAATCACCTATGTCATTGCAGAAATTCGATGTTGATTCCGTCAATCCTCTCTCTACTAAATTCTCTTTATTAAATGGGTCCAGTGTTATCGCCATATCATTTGTCTCTTGAAAATTTACAAGTACATAGAGAAACATAAGTATATTCTGTTTTCTCTATTGTATTAGGTATAACGTTTATAATATTACACAATGTTGCCATTTCAATAAGACCGATGACGGTACTCTGATGTAAGCCGCGTGTGTGCCCGCCCTAGTTTTGTTTGATTCTGATTCATAACCACTTGATTCATTCGATAACATTGTAAGCGATGCACCTGGAGTCAATCATAATATTTTAAAACATTATATTAACAGAGTAATCTTTCTTTAGTGAAACTTTTAAACAGACGCGTCGTTGGTGAGTTTCGTCGGATGGATCCGATCAATCATGAAGATTGTTTTGTTATTGGGATGGTGAATAAGAGATTGTAAAAATGGCCACTCTCTAAAAATGCTTTTAGGATTTAGGGATGCTCTAAGGTTTAGGGGCGTAGCAAAATAGCAAAGGTCGCTAACTGCTAAATCGCTTTTCTTAAAGTTAAACCTATAGTGGAACGCTGAATGAACAGTGACATGCTGTAGAAGTAGATATTGGCGACTGCCAGTATAAGTGACTGTATCTAGATTTTCTGTCAGTTTTCTTCAGCCATACCAAGAAACTCCTTGTATTCATGTAGTTTCCCTAACGCCAGCTCTAAGGAAAATGATTCCATTATTAAAAGTATGCCAGCCATCGGGATTATGCCGGATTCCATATGTGGAACGTGGAATATGTATGAAATATGAATGGATGGACGGCCAAGGTCGTCATTTCGGAGCGTCGCAGCGGTAACGCACGACGTCGCGCTCCGGGGATTATTTTTTATTAAAAACTAAGGATAACTAAAGAAGGATAAAGAAGGAAGAAAATAGTCGGATAAATTGCATTTAAATCTTTATCTGCAACTTGACTAGCTAAGGTAAGCTATAGCGTGGCAACCAAATGCTCATTGTAGGTCTCCTCCAATGCACTCCAGTCCTTTTGATCTTGGGCTATTCCCATCCCACCACCTTCACAAGATCATCGGTCCATCTGGCTGGTTGCCGGCCGACATGCCTACTCCCAGTTCAAAGAATAGGTACTTATTACTTATTGCGCGCCTTCTGTTGTGTAAACCGTACCTAAACGAGCTTTAAAGCTAATAAATCATATAAAACATAGATTACAGGTAGACTATTTTATTTTTTATTTATTTAAAAAACCAACAGCATATAATGGATATAGTTACAGGTGTTTTAGTAAGGTAGCAAAGCCAATTACAGGTTTTTTGGAGTAAATTTACATATGTACTTAAATAAGAAACTTAAGACTTAACTAATCTAAATTTATTTAGATTAGTAACTAAAATAAATTTATTACGCTGGACCTGAAATTTTAGCAGATCTGCGAGTACAAGGACAATAGAATTGACATTACACTATTTGCTTCACACAGCGCTCGAGAACTTGCCAAACTTCGCTAATATGGCGGTTTGTAAACAGACACCAAAGTTGTACTTGGAAATAATTGTGTATTATATTTACGTGTTGTTATATAATTGTTAAACGTTGATATTGAATAGATATTTAATTCTTTGATTATTTCTCGGCACAGTTAAATAGGTACTTACTTACAGCCAAATACTGCTAAAAGGTATCAAAAGTACATAGTAACAATGAAGTTATTTTTTTTTGAAATATCGCTTTTGAAGGTGTATTTATAACCTCCATCTAACACAAGCTTACATAATAAGTCTAAATCACAGTCACATTTTTAGTCAACTCACATTTAGTTGCCTCTAAAGTTATTAAGTAATACGTTGTTGTATGGGCATTTAACTTACCTTTCGGGACTTGCATTAAAAATAGGTCCTTCTATGTTCCCCAAGGATCATGCGAGTGACGTCACTTGAACTTTGCGAACAAGGGTTCTCCTTATCCCCTACTTACAAAAAGCGGTCGTAGCAGGCGCAGGCAGGCAGGTGCGCCCACAGCTGTTCGCTTGTAACGGCCGCCGCGTGTCACAGAGTAATACATCAAAACATACTGATGTGTTTGACAATCAGTTATTGATCTTGTATCTGTACTAAAATAAAGAGGAAAGATTTGTTTATTTGTGCTTAGCGGATAAACTCAAAACCTATTGAAGCTATTTTAAAAATTCTTTTACCAGGAGAAAGATACATTCCATCCCGATTTTTCCACGGGATCTAGACCTCCGTGATTTATCATGTAGACTGCTAAGTACACTTGTGGACATTAATACCTACATCTAAAATAGGAGGATGCAATTTGAAATAATGAGTAGGTAATTTGTTTTCCACATACTAGGAGCCGGTGAATTAGGTTATAGATGTAACCCTATCGGAGTTTAACTTTATTCCCACTGACGTGTTAACTACCGTACGTCATGTTAATATTATGTAGTTAATTATTTCTTAAGGTAAAACCAATTTGTAGTTGAATAGTTGAACGATACATTTGACATGACGCGCGCTAAACTGTACTAAAATATGAATATTCATAGAACCCAACGTGCATCATTCATGACGAGTCAGAAGAATGAACAATTAGTGATGTATTGTGGGATTTGTGGCTTCTGTCAAATGTCAGGACTTGACTCGTGTTAAACTAGTAATTATGACTGTGTGGGTAGGTAGCATAAGCCAAGCCAGGCATTGATTTGGATAAATCCGTTTGGAGTTCGTCCATTTGGATGTCTTCTATAATCTACTTAATAGTAATTTCCACATTCTACACAAGTGAGTGACGTAATAACCCAGTCATCTTAGATTTGTCTTCATACAAACCTCAGAATTTAAATGAGAACTTGTACAAAGCTCCAACAGGATTAATTCAAACGTAGGCACAAGTTGAATAATGAAGTGTATATTGTGAAGTTAGCTTTCTGAGTATCTAACAATAAAATAAAAATAGAAAGGTGTTTTATTTTCATTAATATTCATCAATTTGTGCGCGTGTTACGCAATGGAAAAATAACTTATCGGTTTTATGATAATTATGTGAACACTATTAATATTTTTATTCAATAGTTATATAATTCTTATCCTTGGTTAACGAACTTCGCTTCGATCTAAATAGCTGCAATGTGGTGTCTGACGTTTGAATAATACATCCGTTGGCATGCCTCGAGTTATTGTGTTGTGAATTATTAATAACAACCGTTTTAACACTTAAGGATAATTAAAACGATATTATAAATACTAATAATGCATGTGGATTTTAGAGCTTGCAACATAAATAATTTTATTATACATAACTTGTAACATTTCATCTACCTATTTAAAAAAAAGTCTATGACTAAAGTGACTGGCAATGTATAAAAATAAAGAGTAAAAGTTAGGGCTCATCAGTATTTTAAAATAAGAACTTGCACCATCTGCACTTTCTTCGATTTCCAAATGAGAAATGAGCCAAATCTGAATTCGTAACTTGTTGTTTTGCTTTGAACTTTCATCAGAATAAACTACATACTACGGACATACCTATAGAAAATGTATGCGAATATTCGTAACTTCAATGCATTGTATTGGAAAATGGTAGGGTTGCTTGACCGTTATTCTGTTCGACACACACATACACTCGTCGCACATACAATACTCAATGTGCTATTTCCATTAGAAACTGATATTGAAACCTTTAGAATGCAGAATCAGAAAGCGAATTTTGAAAGGGTTTTGTTCAGTAAAATACTTTGTACCTACTCTAAAGGCGAGTGTACAACGATTTTTTTCTTTACACAGTTAACCAAAGAGTCAGTAAACGGGGGTAAGGGGTAGTGTTTTGTATTGTATGTGTATGTCTTCTTTTATTGTGCATGTCGTTATAAATAAATGATTTCTTTCTTTCTTTCTAAAAATAGTCTTGGGCAGATTGGTTTTGTTTATGTTATTGGTAGGCAAACGAACACACAGGCCACCTGATGAGCTGGTGAGCGGTCACTACGTCTCAGGGACATAAGAAACCATAACATTTCAAATGCGTTGCTAACGCTGAGCCCAAAGATGGAAGGCCTCTATGCCAGTAATTTCTCCGACTGTCTTATTAGCCCCTTACCGCCTTACGTTCTTTTTTTTTCAAATATTCTGAATTTTATATTTTTGTTATACTGTATGGAAGCCTGCAGCTTTAGAGCCATCAATGGAGTCTAAGCTTAAGACGTAGAGGTTAACGACCTGCGAACTTTTCGAATACTTGAAAATTCTTGTATCTTTGGTTTTCCCTACGAGTAATGAGTTTTCACTTCCTTTTTCTTTCGTAAGTTCGTTTAATTTCGGACTTTATTAACCTCTAAGTTATTCGTAATAATGAAGGGTAAAGACTAAAGAGTAAAGACAAATACGAACGATATTATCAAGAAATACTCATCTAAGTTATTTTTATATGGGAAATGTCCTTACATGTATTTAATTAAACTTTAATGGTTTAAAGGTTGATTTTCTCTTTTCTGTAACACATTTGGTGCACTTTTGCTCGATTGTCCAGTTATCGAACATTATAAAACAGTGAATATATACCCGGTCATTCCAAAACACACCGAAATCGTGTAGGTATATGTATCGATTATCGATAAAAGAACTTGTTCCATTACACATCGAATTCCAATTATAATAAGCCAGTAGATATAAAAAGAGACAAAACGGGTTGACACGATTATTGGAGAGATTCTTTCATTGGTAATTGGTAATTTAAAGTCAACAGTTAAGAATCAACAGATTTTTAAACGGATTCTTGTTTTACAGAAGCATAGGTGACTTGGACGTTAAAAATGAAACGTTCATATTAAATTTTGTTGTAATTGTACTGTAAATTGAAATACAAATGGTACAAATAGTGGATTACCTTGATCAGTGTGCCCGATTATTCACCAAGTCTGCCGGCTTGTCTAGACTTTGGCCTTGTATGGTCACGCCAGGAACTGCATAGATGTAAATTTACAACATAATTTATTCATGTACTCGTGGTCATCGAGATCTGTACTTATTTGTATAGATGTGATAGTATAGATAGGCATAGCTCTTTAGCCCCGTTATTCTTATCCCAAATAACGAATACCCCTTCTTCCGTTTCTTTCATCGTCTCAGGATTCACGACCTTTTCTAAGCATATCCTGTTTCGAACAATCCACCTTATACCTTTTTTAGTCTACCTATACATTCGTATAGGTACGTCTGCGTCCGTAGATACATACTTGTAGTTGTGTAGTCGAATAACCTTTAGAATATATATAATTACTGTCAGTAAAGAAATGTAGAAAAAAAATGAAGGCGCATCAACTTCTCTCTTATTATTTCGTCTTTAATTATAACAGTATATTATTTAACTCGTGCACAAAGCCCCACTTAAATGTAAAACTTCAATTGATTGATACGGTCAGTATATTTTTATGATGATGCATGATGTACCGAGTTATGAGATCATTCATTCACGATGCTTTTACGAACACTACTCTAGATTCTACGCTACTGAAGAATACTGAAGAAGTATTGTTAAAGCTAATTTACATCACGCGTAGGTAATATTTTTATTCATAAGTATAGGTCAATAACACTTTATTGTAAAATAAAATGTTTCCAGGCATACAATTCACAAACAACAATATATACAAAGCGAACTCATTGTCTCACTTTATCGTAAATTCTTACATTTCTCTAATTTTTATTAATAAATATGAAAACGACAAGCAGTTAATATCCGTTATCATTTATCAACAAAGTTCTCCAATGAAAAACAAAATAAATGCCATAAATGTCGCATGTCATACACGATCCACCTTAGAATCCAGTTGCATGCAATATTCTGTACAGTCTAGTTCACCAATACCTACACACTTTTGCACTTTACCTTGTTGGAATAAGGTCCAAAATGTGTACACATATTAATGAACTCGACTGTACCCCGTTTTACAAGGCGCACCCGGTTTTATCATACCTGTAAGAATTTTCGCCGCTTCTCGGAATGCTTCTGAATCACCGGTCTCAAGTATGCGCACTAACTGGGGCTATATTCGAAGTCTTAAAATAGGGACCTCCCTGTTCCCTAAAGGATCGCTCACGCGTCGCGTGAACTTTAAGCAGCTAGATAGTTCAACTTGACGCGTGAGCGATCCTATAGGGAACAGGGAGATCCCTATTTCATCATCATCATCATCATCATTTCAGCCAAAAGACGTCTACTGCTGGACATAGGCCTCCCCCAAGGCTCGCCACTCAGACCGGTCCTGTGCTACTTGCTTCCACCGGTTTCCCGTGACCTTCACGAGGTCGTCGCTCCATCTTGTTGGAGGCCTACCGACAGCTCGTCTCCCGGTTTGCGGGCGCCACTCGAGAACTTTCCGGCCCCATCGGCCATCAGTCCTGCGAGCAATGTGCCCCGCGCACTGCCACTTAAGGCTCGCAATTCTTCGGGCTATGTCGGTGACCCTAGTTCTACTGCGGATATTCTCATTTCTGATTCTATCACGCAGAGAAACCCCGAGCATAGCCCTCTCCATTGCCCTCTGAATGATTTTGAGCCTTCTTATGAGGCCCATCGTAAGCGCCCACGTCTCGGAACCATAAGTCGTCACTGGCAACACACACTGGTCGAAGACTTTCGACTTGAGACACTGCGGTAATTTGGACGAAAATACACTGCGAAGCTTCCCGAACGCTGCCCAGCCGAGTCGGATTCGACGATTGACCTCTTTCTCGAAGTTGGACCTACCTAACTGGACTGTTTGTCCCAGGTATACATAATGGTCAACAAGTTTGGCAGTGTGTTGGAATTACCGTCTCTTTTGTTAATAATTATGTTTTAAGAGTGTCTTTTTGCATACACGTATTGAGGCATGAGGTGTTTTTGGAGTCAAATGGGGACTATCGTTTCTTTGCTCACCAGTTGGCGCCACTGTTGACTAAGGTCCAGAGGTATAGCTGTCAAAGGCGACTTTATAAGATCGGCGCCGAAACAAAGTTGAATCTCATTAAGTTTATTAATTATAAATAACTATCATCATATCGAGTAGCTATGCGGCAATGTAGTGCAGTTCCGTTAAGTTCGGAAAAAAAAATACTTTTTTCGTACTAAAGGTATAGGACTCCTATATTTATTGCTATGTTTCTATCCTATGTTTATTCAAACTATCTCCATATCAAATGTCATACAAATCGGCCCAGTCGATGCGACGTGGAGGAAGGACTAACAAACAAACAAACACACTTTCACATTTATAATATTACTAGCTTCTGCCCGTTTCTTCGCCCGCGTGGAATTAGGTTATCGCGTTCCGCGGGAACTATCTGCTTTTCCGGGATAAAAAGTAGCCTATGTCCTTTCCAGGGACTCCAACTATCTCCATACCAAATTTCATCCAAATCCGTCCAGCGGTTGAAGCGTGAAGTGGTAACAGACAGACAGACAGAGTTACTTTCACATTTATAATATTAATTTGGATTAGTATGCAAGTATGCATTTTAATTCATGTACGGTAGAACGATTAGCACCGATGTTTTCATATTAGTTTTTAATTTTCTCGCCGTCCCATTGTCATCCGAGATGAGATTTCGTAGACACGTGACGTGACGCGCGCCTTTATTGTTTTATTGCTCTCACGGTTTTACTTCGAAAGCGGCGGGAAATGATGATTTATACTTATTATTATTACAGTTGGTGTCACTTAATTAAGATTTCCGTCCGTAAATGACGTCCGGCTTAGAATGGAACTAGTTTTAGGCATCCGTAACAATCCGTAATAATATGTTGTGACTCTCTGTTCAGTGGTTCTTACACCTTACACCGGTTCAAGTTATTAGGTGTGACTGTGACATAAGAATGGATAGACAAACAGACGGACATGACGAAATAGGGATGACGACAACTTTTTTTTCCTTAGTCTATCAGGAAGATTATTGAAAAGTATTGGACACGTATTTTTTCTTTTTTCACGTAATCAAACGTATACGGAGATATATTGAGTTGAAATGTCGCGTGACGTCACGGTTAGGTACGAATTATACCTAACGGTGACGTAGTTACCCCCCACTCTCCAACTTGAATGCGTTTTAACTTAGTCATTCTTTGTTAATTTGATAAAACAAAAAATACGTGTCTAATATTTTTTATTACCTGACTGACGGACTAATTACAATTTCGATTTCTTCACCCTGTCGTCATCCCTATTATAAGGGTTCCGTTTTTTGACATTTGGTTACGAAATTTCATGCATGGTAGCACAGAAATTTTCTCATACCTGTCATATCTATTCCTGATGAGAATTCATTGGAGTCAGCTTTGATTATTTTTGATTTTACCTTTACGTTTATTAGAAAACTAGCATCATCCCGCAACTTCGTCCGCGTGGAATTCGGAAATAGCGTTCCCGCGGGAAATATGCGTTTTTGCGTTCAGTATCGTTTATAGGTATAGTCCCCTCGACTTGATAGTTTCTTTTAATTTTCAAGTTTCAGACGTGAATTCTTCTACAGACTTATTATTACTATAGATAGAAAAATCCATAACTGAAATTTACATAAAATCGAATAAAAATTTTAGTAAGCAAAGATATTATTTCCGTCAAGATTAATAATTAGAAGTCGTAGAATATGCTATTTCCACAGCCACAAATATCCTGACCTAAAACCGCCGGAGTCACTTAAGAAAGCCTTGAAGAACTTCGTGCTTCGTTAATTAAACTTTTAAAGGCTCAATTAAGCTAAAAATAACTGGAACTTAATTGGATTTCTGTTTGCGCTTGATTCGGAGCAAACAGGTCGACAGCGTGACACAATGAAAAATTGATGCTTGCTTTTACCGTAATGCGTGCGGTGTGCATACGGTGTCTAGGTTCATTTATATGTGTACACTTCTGGCACTTTTACAACGGAGTATGGTGCAAAAGTGTTTACAATTGACGAACCCGACTGTACAATACGAGTAGCAAGAAGCTGACTCATGTTTTGGTAAACTTTATTATTAGAATGAAAAAATAATAATTATAAAGTGACTAATTAGTGAATGAACATTTTGTTGGTATCTACAAACAGGCAGACAGCCCACCTGGCGGTAAGCGGTCACCGCCGCCTATAAGACATTTGTAACACCAGCCAGAGGAGGCGTCACCAATGTGTTGCCGATCTCGAAAGGGGTGGAGGATAGGGCGTATGGGATAAGGGATATGGGATTAGAGAAGATGGGTTAGAATGGGTAGCGACAGGCCCCCGGTTTTCCCACTCAACGTAAAAAACGCTATAGCGAACTATGTATTACTTCACGCTGATATATTGTAAGAGCGTGGTACTTCACCGTACGAGCCGGCCCGATTCGAGCAATAATACATTTTGGACCTTTCATACGAGCACTTGCCCTTGCGATATTTGGTTCCGATAACCCCATACGATATCTAAAATGTAGGTAAGTATATTTTCTAATCTAAGTTCAGAATTACGTTACTAGGAGTGTCAAACAAGGTGATCTTGTTTAGCCCGTCACTACTACATAGATAGAACAAAAAACAGCCACAGCTCAATATAGCAAATGAACATCTTAATATAGAATAACAACCAGTTTGAAGTGCAACCAGTTTTTGAGCAAACATCAGGTTCGACAAGAAGGCATGTTAGTCACCACTGTTTGATTGTACGGAAAAAAACATGCTGTTTGCCTGTTATTGCAGTTAGGCGAATAGAAGGTAATTTTAGAAAAAAAAAACTTGTCAAAAAAACTTCACGCCAGCGTTTAGAATTTTCCCATATACATGAAAATCGATCGAAAATACGATTCGAAGCCTTCGAGGCCTTAATTGCGGCAAAACTTAGTGACTGATAAGGCTCTAGTTGGTTCAATTAAGGCTTGATTACCAATGTTTGAATTGATTGAATGAACCCATCTAACAAACCTGACCAGATTCATTCGTAAAATTTTATTAAATTCGTACATGGGTCATACACAGAACGCGAAAACAGGTGTCTTTCCTGTGGACAATGCAATAGTTAACGGCTTGGGTATACATAACTTATGTTTTTATCATACAGGTATATAAAGGCCCAGCAAGAAATTAGGCTTTAAAACCCCTCAACTTTGGGCTGTCCACAGGAAAGATTTTTAACTTTAACTCATACTAATAAATGCGTATGACTCACATTCATAAATAATACTTAAACTTGACTTTAATTAAACATTTCAACTATTTTGAGAGCGCCTTATGAAGTCATAACTCGAGAACCGGAACGGTGACTCCAGGATGTAGAGAATGTTCTCGGTATTTTCACACATAAATTAACAACCTGCTTAAGTGAGAAAAATAATAAATATAATATTTATTTCTTTGCGTTTTGTGTCAGGTCAGCACATTATAAATATTATAATGTAATAATGTTGAAAGATCGTAATCGTAGGGAAAAGTAAAAAATGCGGGTTGTAAAATTCCAAAATCCTGGTCTTATTTTCCTAGTGTATAATGGGTAGATTTATGTATAGTATTTACTTATAATTTGTCTTTAGGGTAGCATAGACCTAGTATAGGTTAGGTAGACCAATACACCTTGAATTAGCAGGCATGATATAAGGTGCTAGAGATGTTCTTTCTAGAAATCAACCAATGATGCACATCCGCGCATGTGAAATAAAAATTCGTATTTCCTAAGGTACTTCTGTCAGATCGTATATGAGAACCCAACGACTCACAATATAGTGGCCAGTACGATGATACCTACACAAACCACAGACAACACAAACCGGTGTGTTGTCAAACGTTTTTTTGTTGTGATTTGCAGTGACGCCGCTAATACTGCGGATGTGCCGCGTGATGTAATCGAATTGTGTGATGTTGCGTTTCGAATGCCTTAAAATGAATTGTTTAAACCGTACTTGCATTAACTAGAGTTAGGTTGTGGCTGCCTCTCATGCCGAGGGTCGGGGGTTCGATTCCGGCTCGCACCTCTAAGTTTGCTTATGTGCGAAATTCAATTTGAATTTACCACTGAGCTTTTTGATGAAGGAAAACATGGTGAGGAAACCTACCTGCACGCATCTGCGAATTCATTCAAAGATGTGTATGAAGTCCTCAATCCGCACTGGGCCCGCGTGGGGACTATACCTACCTATCCCAAACCCTCTGGTGATGAGAGGAGGCCTGTGCCCAGCAGTTGGACGCAAATAGGCTGTAGTAGTAGGCTGTGGTTCATATATGAATAGGTACAGTCAAGGGCATTAATATGTATACACCTTTGGACCTTAAGACAACGGAACAGGATGCAAAAGTGTACACATATTAATGCCCTTGAATGTACCTATACCTATTTGAGTTCATACCCAAAAACTGCTGGCTGCCGGCTGGCATTGCATCTCTTTCATAATCGGGGCGTGTATTCTCGATCAAGAAATGATCCTCTATCATGCATGATATGGAAAATCCTATCCAAAGTAACCCGGTTTCATTGCAGTTGAGTGTAGTTGGTAGCTGTACAAATGGGCCTATCTAAGATAAATAAATCGTTTTTGCAAAATTCACTTTAGATTGTAAAAAAGCGAATTTGTGATGAGCTGTACATACATATGCTTACTAGAACACCTAAAACAAATGTTCAACGTCACACCTTACTTTTGTGTCAATCACATAAACAAATTGCTTGTATTTGTCCAATCTTGTTAAGAATTTATTTATGTACTTTGTAACCTGTAATTTGTTTCATTAAACGTTGTATAAAAATTCCCTTAAATTTGTTTTCATCAAAAAACTGCCACGCGTGTCTTTTGAGAGATTTATCGAAGTATTCGTTTGTCATTTGCTCTTAAACATAATTGTTATTTATTATTGCTTGACAGTTTTTTTTTATAATTTGAAAAAGGTATTATTTATTCTAATTTTAATGATGCCACTTTTCTAAATAGGTACCTAATTCTACCCGTACATGTGCAGCCATTAAACTTACTAATAATATAATACTTAACACATATTACGAGTAATTGTTAATTAACAGTTACAACTCCGATCCAAAAATATCCTCTAATGGCCGCCGACACAGACCGCAGAACGTCGTTAATGATAATAGCCAGTAGAGCATGACTAACGCACAGTCAGTGTTTACAATGTTTACATTTACATGAGTTACTGTTTGCATTGTTTTTACCATCGCCTACTCAGATTACCCACAGATGTTGGTAATGCCGAGTATCTGCACATGGCAAATGTTACTGCTGAATGTAGTCACCGGACGCTATGAAATAAATCCTGACACATTACGCAACTATGAAGTTTCTGAATATTGATAATCTGTCACAGAAAACAAGTAAGTATACAATGTTTTCAAGTGTCAGGACTCACTTTATAACGGCTGTTGACTATAAGTTACAGGCATCAGAATGGAACTTGAGCGGTGATGGGCTTCGATGCGCAGAAGTCGAAAATAAGGTCTCATCGACAGAGGGGCGCGGGACGCAGCGGGCGCTTTGTCGTGCGCGCACGCTTATTGTACTTATTGGCCCTTCAGTCGTAAACATCCCCTCTACTTTCGTTCACCGCTCAAGACCCGTGCCGCGACCTGCTGCTGTGATTGAGCAACTTAAAAAAAGGAGTTTGACAATGACATCGGCTTCTAGTTATTTCTTTTTCAAAATAATTGAAGGTTTTTTAGGGCCAGACGAACCGTCGGTACCTACCGACTGAACTGCTTATTTCGTTTGAAATTTTATGATTTGCTTTTGTCCTAGAATTACTTAGCATTTCAAAGATAAAAATAATATGGACCTTGACGTATTTTACCCTTGAACGCACGACCTACCAGTTCAGTGTAATTCGTTATTGAAAATTACGTGGCATAAATTCAACGGTCGGTAGAGTTCTCAGCTTTAATTACAGTGTGAAATTGATAGCTTCTTCTCGTAACTTTCAACTTGGATTCACCAGGCGTCAGGCAGGCGCTGATTCGAGACTGAGAATTATTCGTTTGATAGAATAATAATAAGAAATTATCATTATTTCCTAACCTATACAGACGATTTCTGTAGCTGTAGTAACTGTTGATATTATGAAAGACAATTGTGAATAAATTCTATAGGTACACAATGGCAGGGGCAGGAAAGTTTCTAGCGCAACGCAAATGCATCAGTATCAATCATTTTGGATTGGCTGTTGTAGCCATAGCTAAAAAAAGCTTGTGGTTACACGGTATTTTTCACGCTTCTTACATTTCCACAATGCTGAGCTTATTGCATAAAGCTTTCATGCACACGGCACATGTGGTGTCAAGCCTCAGTTATATTTTTTTTATTTACCGCATCCGGACGCCGGCCGCCCGCAGGCATTCACGTACGAGAACGAGATAAAAGGAATTTAAAATTAGAATCAGGAAAATGTCTGCCTTTATTTTGCTATCTGTGGCTGCGTTGTTTTGTTGCTGGCAGCAAGCAGCATACAATTTCAGGAAGTCATTAAATCCACTTTAAGAATAAATCTCATAGCCGTTAATAAGAATGAACACAGTGTGCATCTTTTATTTTGTTTTACTTCTGTACTTTAAGCTGCACTTTTTTATTTGAATATTCTTTTTTTTCTTATTTCTTACAATTTTATTTTCTTTCTTTTCAGGAGCTGCCAATCCACGTTTATTGCTACGCAGTTTATTTATAATTCCTTATGGTTTCCTGTAAGTTTTTATTTCTTTTTGTTTTATGGCTTCGAATGCAAATACACACGTACTTAAAACAACTATAAGCGACTTTGTCATGGATTTCACGTTGTGTTGTGTATATTAAAATACTAGCTTCTGCCCGCGACTTCGCCCGCGTGGAATTCGGCTATCGCGTTCCTCCGGGAACTATGCGTTTTTCCGAGATAAAAAGTAGCCTATGTCACAACCTATGTTCCGTGTTATTGTTTTCATACACTTCAATATACATACATAGGTGGCGCCACCTATGTATGCATATTGAAGTAAACAACTACTAAACCCTTCGAAACATGGCTGCGGCAAAACCTTTGAATTGAACCAACGGAAAATGAAAAGCAGCTAAGCCTCTTTATCTCATAAGCCTTTCACTCAACGAGATCTAAAAGTAATCTCTCTAAAGCGTTTTCAGATTGAAAAGGCTCGGAAAACGCCTTTGTAGTATTTTGTGTGCCCGCAGAGTGACAATTATTAGTTGCCGTAATTTAGAAAATTTCGGTTATAATAGAGTTCAAAACAAAGAGATTTGTTACATAGTAAGGAAATAGTACATTATTGCAGAGGCCGCCAAGTAGCGCATTGCCGGACGAGTCAGTTAGAAGGCTGAGCGAAGCGAAGCCTTCTATTAGTACGAGTCCGGCAATCGCAATTGCGGCCGAGGTATATATAATGCTTTTCTCAAACAGCGAGGAAATACGTAAGGTCAGTTGGGGCAAGTGCGCCAGGATGGGGTAAGTGCGCCTAACATAAATATATCGAAACCTATAAATATTACTCAACTAGTAGTTGGCTAGTTACAAGGTATAGGGGCGAAATAAATTTAGGCGCACTTACCCCACATCAGTATTTACTACTTCCATGATCGTGGATGATTTGGCCATGGAAGTTGTACTTATTACCTCCATGGATTTGTCAGTTTCGGGGCAAGTGCGCCAGGATGGGGTAAGTGCGCCAAACATAAATATATCGAAACCTATAAATATTACTCAACTAGTAGTTGGCTGTTTACAAGGCATGGGGGCGAAATAAATTTAGGCGCACTTACACCACATCAGTATTTACTACTTCCATGATCGTGGATGATTTGGCCATGGAAGTTGTACTTATTACCTCCATGGATTTGTCAGTTTCTAAAGGTGTCTCAAATAGCAAGCGAATTAAAAAAACACACACGACAATAATGTTTTTGCTGGCCAAGGCCGGCAATGGACAGCCTCGCGTCCTCTTTTTTTGAAAGTAACACGAACATTTCCGAGCATGTTTGAGAAAATGATATATAAACCTGGGGCTCTATTCAAAGTGATTCTCTATAACGGCGCTCGCGCGTCACGGCGCTCAAGTTGTACTTTAAATCTAGTTGCTCAAAGTTAGGTTGCAACGCCGTGACGCGTGAGCGCAGCGATAGAGAATCTCCCTTTCCCTATGTAACAAACCTTTGAATAGATCCCCTCTGCTTTTGGGTGGAATCTAATTTCATGGATCGATAATTGTTCCAAATGGATTTGCAAAGTATCTAGGTCTGTGTTCCAAGGCCCCATACAACGATTAAACGTCCCTGTTCATTCAGATAACTTACGGTTAGATAATGTCAACATTTATTAATAAATTAATAAATTAATATTTTAATAGAAATTTCACTTTGAATGTAATCTGTCCTTTCAACAGTTTAATCGTTATTGGGACCTTGGGACACTGACTTACTCAGGTACTTTGCAAAACCATTTGTAACAATTATCGATCAACGCGTGTCTACATATTTTTGGTCCATTAGCCACCTCAATGTAATGAACATGGTACACAGGTTTTCCCGCCCTTTCTACAAACATGAACAATCAACTGTCATATCCTGCATATTATTCCTTCATCTTATACATTCCCTTTATCCGTCTTTTACTTTTATTGATAAAGAAAGGTCACGTCCTCGATAATTCCGTAACAAATAAAGTTCAAACAGAGCTTAGCTCCCGTCCGTGTCTAACAGCTTTTCCTACCATTATTTACTTACTATAAAAAGAACAATAGTACATTACTACAGAGGCCGGGAAGGAGGAAGTTGCAGGCCGAGTATTATATATGGATGGTTACGAGGCCGACAACTTCCGTTCCCCGCCGATGTATGTATAGTGCTTTTCTCAAATGCAATGAAATAAATAAATATTATTATGTCTTTTTTACAAAAATAAAACTGCGCTACCTATGTAGCAAATATGGTTCATGTTTTTTTAAAGCAGAATGTCATAGCGAACCATAGAGTAAATATTGCTTATAGCTTTTTTAAATGGCGGAATGCCAAGATTCTGTGTCACAAATATATCAAATGGAAATTAAAAAAAAGTGAGTTGCCCGCCTAGGCCTGCAACGTTTGTATGAAATTTCATTGTAGACCAATTTGTCTAGCCGCGCCTGAAACGTAATACTTCCCAGGCTAATAAGAAGAACATAACATCAATATTTAATTGCATGTTTGAGAAAAACAATGTTTCAAGCTCACTTGCAGTCAGTTCTATTGTGAAACAAGAAAAACACTGGCCAGTAATTGTATTA
This sequence comes from Aethes cnicana, assembly GCA_963971205.1. Lineage (NCBI taxonomy): Eukaryota > Metazoa > Arthropoda > Insecta > Lepidoptera > Tortricidae > Aethes > Aethes cnicana. Next base: position 3,700,263 of record OZ020286.1, read on the forward strand.
AAACCCTGTTTATTTTGAAATTACATGCATATTCTAATGATATAGGATGCCACTTGAATCGCTAATTGTGCACCTAGGTAGGTATACCTATGGAGGGTTGAAGTAGAGGAGCGCAATCTTTATAGTTCCAAAGGTGGACACCAAATCGGGTAGGTTGGGGGCGCTGCGGTCGCCACTCCAGACAAGCCACCTAGGTGGATAGTCTGCAGTAGCGCCTTCAGATGCCGCTGCTGAGGCGAAAACGCAGCGAAAACGGTTGTGAGGAGAGTGTGTTTTGTTTTGTTGCTTGTCAAATCCGCTGGATACGTTTTCAACTGTTTCGCCATATAAGATTGCGCTCCTTACCAAGACATATTCCACACTCCATAGGTATACCTAAGTTTATGCGTCCCGGTATGAAACGAAGATATATCCTCCGCGAGTCCTTGGAGGTTGTCATGACAACTGCATCGTGCGAAAGGAGGCCGGTCGATACTGCAACGTGGTTTCTTAACTGCGATGTTAAATGGAGATGTACCACCATATCACGGTAGCCTTTTTTCGTCCCATCACTGCTGCGCACGCGTGTCGCCTTAAACAATTCTCACCATATTTATATCGACTGTTGCCGTGTATTAGCGTAAAAAGAACACGCATGAAAAGGCTGAATTGTCGATAAATTAATAGACAATGATAAATTACCTGTCCTACGCACTAAAAATACTTTATTACAAAGGTATAGGGTATAACTTTCAATTTGAGCCAGGTGCTGCGTGACTTGTAGTTTAAATATTTCTTTACGCTATTTTCCCTTTATCCGTATTGTGTTAAGGTGAAAAGGTAAAGGCGTTATATTTTCCAGTCTTAGAGATCCCTTACACTACCGTGTTGGAAAGCTGACAAATTCACAAGGTCGTTGAAAAGAACCACGCTTTCAGCCATTTTTAAGACTTCAAATAAGGAGGAAAATCAGCTCATTCTAAGCCTAAGTAATGTTAAATCGAAAAAAAAAAGATTTCTTCGAGCTAAGAAGAAGTCTATAGTTCAAAGTAAAGCTATTAGAAACCACACAAACTTCTTACTGTACTTTTTTTCATGACAAACACTTCAACTCTTCGTTGAGTCGTATCGCCTTATACAATTTTACAGAAAAAAAATACGCTCTACAGAGTGGGGAGTATCTAGGAAAGGTGAGCATAGAAAAAAACAGTGATACATATTGCCGATATTTCTGGTGGAAATAAGATCGGAAATTGATACAAACGCGTAGATATCGAATGCCTTATTCGATGTCAGTCGTTATTATTGTATTGCGAGTATTGCGACCTTTGATATCGTATTGATTATCTGTTATTTGAAATGGGAGAACGTATGAAAATTTATTTATACTGGGGCCAGACGATTTGGATCATGTTTAATCTGCAATCTACTTCTTCTTGATAACTTATATTGTTTCAATCAATTTATGAAATATTCCGTTACTGACTGAGTGATTGACAAATTAAATAATGCACAGCCGAAACTAATGGTCGTCGAATGCCAAAATTTGTGGTTCGTTCCTTGGGGAGTGTATAGTCTGGCAAAAAAAGAGTAAAGAATAATGGAGGCGCCACTGTCGCTTTATAGGGTAACCCCAAAAAGTTCGCTGAACATGTTTTGATACTTTTTGAAATTTTGGTACTCATGATTTTTCATGTCATAAGTTGGCAAGCGTGTTTGCTTGCAGGTCACCTGATGTTAAGAGGTCACAGCGGCCCATGGACATTAGAAATTATAAGATTGAATGATGTAAAGGTACAATCAGGTAAGTACCCAACTTTACAGGGTGAAATCAAAAACAGACGCACATGATTTCTGAGTATTTATTTTTACTATGAAACTGAATCCAAAGCTTCCTCATCTATATTCTGCTCCTGAAACGACCACGTCCATGTCTTGGCTGGAACCTGCCTCCAAATCATAAAGATTATCTTCTGAATTATGATTTTCGACAGGAAGACGCAACATCTGTCACTGTCATCTTGAAGATTTATGACAAGTCTATCTATATTCTGATACAAAGTGTTGCTTCTTTCATAATATTCTTTTTCAATTTTCATGACGTGCCTGTACGTATTCTTCCAGTCATGAATAAGACTTCTTGGAAAGCAAGTTCAGCTGCCTCCTAAAAATAAAAAAAGGCAAGACGACTTCGTCAACCGATATCACATTGCATAAGTACCTAAAAGTTACATTAAAATATCACTCAAGTCTCACGGAGTCGCAAGCGAGCTATAAGCCGCGTCAACGCCATGATACAGATACAGATACAGATATTTATTGATAAAATTACATTTCATTTTACATGTCCTCTTATTATTTACATTAATAATTATTTTAAAATAATTATTTTACATTTCATCACTTGTGTTAGGTTTAGGTAAGTATTAATTTTTAAATCACACTTAGTTAATATTATTCATGGCGGCGTAGGTACATAACCTATATTGAGTTAAATTTTACGAATAAAACAACACTAAATGCAAAATTACGAGGTATGTGCTTTATGAACACATTTATCAAAAGATCATTTTATAAAAAAGTGTTTCATACCAGTCATGTCGGCGGTTCTTTGATAAACATCGTTGAGATCCGACAGAAGAGTTTGTGCTTCGAATTCTAACAGACATCGCCTGTACACTTTAAAAATCACTTCTCTAGTGCAACTGCGTATTGTTTTATTCATTGTAAACCTTCTGGTACACGTACACACTCAAAATGATCGAAAATTTACAATAAATCACGTTTTCCGTTGTCGATTGACGTTACCCGTACCAGTACTTGACAGTAATGAAAATGTTGGCATCACAAAAAAAAAATTAGTTCCGTTTTTAGACTTTTTTGCCAAGCTGTAGGGGAGCACAGGATCGATCTATGTTGCATCGTGGTGAACCAGGCAGGCCTATGTCCAGCAGTGGATGTCTTTCAACTGACATGACGTATTTACATCCAGTGTCATGAGCAAGTTCATAATCGAGTACGCTTTTTTTGATCTCAGAATCCGATATTTCAAAGCCAATCGTTAGACTAGCGGAATTCCAAGAAGTTCCACGCTTATTCAGCGAAATCTCGCAAACTCTCGCAAACGTTCATATTTTCTGGAGGCATTTGAATATTATATCGGAACGTTCTCGAAGGTCGTTGACACCATCTGTAGATATCGCCCGAATAGAAAATTGCGATAACAAGGCAAACGAGATTCAAAATGATTCCGCTTCTGATGTCAGGAAAATCATTATTTGCACCTTTCATGCGCGTAAACCAGATGTGTTATAAACGAAGCTTTCTCACATGGTGCTTTAAAATCGTAATTTAGTTAGTATAAATAACTATAATAATTCTTGCGTAATGCTACATTAAGAATGATATAATTAACTGAATATATAATAAACTGAATAAATGTTGTTACGTAAATGATTTTCTAGCTTGAATATAACATATGCAGATCTGTGTCGCGGTTAATGAGGTTTGAGCGTAATTACCGAGTTATTTAAAACCTTTTTAACCTTTTATTATCGTTATTGAGTTAAATTTAGCTTTATGTTAGGGCTATTTGCACACAGTGGCGCTGGCTAACCTCGGGTTATCCATAACTCAGATTTAGTTATATCAATAGTTGTATAAGTCACAAGGTTAAATACCACCTTGTGGCTTAGCGGCGTTTGTGCAAACCGGCCTAAAAGGTTTATTTTTACAGTTCAATAAATGTAGCTTTATTGTAATAGCGCCCAAGCACTCTTTCAAACGTTGTTACTTTAGGATGTTGTTGCAAGACTCGTACAGGCGGTCGGTTAATGTTGTATTTGTTTAGGAAGTGTGTAGGAGGCAGATTTACAGCTGGACTAAAAGTTAGTGATTTTAGTTTTACTTTAGTAGCATAGTCACCGGCAGTTATAATGAAAGCTGGAACTCATAAATATGTGATGCAGTCTTATTACAGAGACAATGAATTCTTGACAAATACGTTTTTATAAGCCCTTGGAGGAAAAGCCCCAGAGGTTCCCGGTCCCTCACATCCTTTTTTTTGTAGGGTTCTGTAGTCCACAAGGAACACGCATCCATGTGATATGACTCAGCCTGTACCTGACTTTATAATTTGAAAAATGTTTCTTTGAAACCTCAATCATTTCGGCTTCTTTTTACATTCTCATTCGAAATGGAATTACTGTTGTTACGGATCGTCCCCCATTTTTCTAAATGACGCAGTCGAATGGCAGACATTCTTTACCTGGGTCACCTGATTTTACGGTTTCGTGAGTCAGTGCGGTTTGAATATTTCTGATAAAAGTAAGTAGAGTTACTATGGTTGTATGGAGTTACTATAGTCTTCTTGAATTTCTGCATCGATTTAATGCCTTTATTGAGATAGTTTTGAATTAAGAACTTAATAAAGAAAACCTTCGGGTAAAGTTTGGTACCTAAATAATGTTCAAACAACTATTTATTCTTACCAAACATTTTAGACATTTTCTTCTTATTCATTTTTTCGTTACTGAAACTAGTTTCAAGCTAGTTTACTAGGTTAGTATTTTATGAATAGGTTGGAATTAAAGTACCTACAAAAACAGCTTTGTTAGACGTTCTGCACGTATGTTCCACTGCGCAGCCCTTGCACTAGTATGCGCTAATACAATTAGCCATTTCCCACGAACTATGTTTAGGTCAGGTCATATTTCAAGGATATATATTGGAGTCAAGGATTGAAAACTAGGTTATATGTAGGTAATAACCAGCCGGTCGACCTGTATTGATTTTGAGTTGTTCTTGTGATATTAATTTTGCTCGTAGTTTGAAATTAGTTTCGTTAAAAGTTTACAGACGAGGTTGTTCGCAAGTCATATAGAATATATCAGTATCTAATATAGAGCGGTGAAATTTACGGGCGTAGAGTACTATTTAGGTACTTTTTTTGAGCTATAATTCATTCCTGAGAACCAAAGCGTTCCAGAGATCCGCGCGGTGTACGCCAGCTTGACGCTCGATAGCGTACACCGTGAACAGGCCTTATATTTCGAGAAATCGAGACGTTTAAGGGAACTATTTTTTAACCTAGATATTCCGTAGGTACTATTTGTTAACATAATCAGATCCTGGATAATGTTACGGTGTACGCGGTCTTGACGGTCACCTTCTGTGCCTATTGCTGTAACGGTCACCTTATACATACCTACTTAAAAATATCGTGTTGTTTTTTTGTGGTAGGTGTTTTGACTCTTGACCAACCGACCTCGAAGGTAGATCGGAGGTTCAAATCCGGCTTGCACCTCTAGTATAGGTACTTATGTAAATTTGAATTTACCCTAGAGCTCTTCTGTGATTTAAAGGAAAACATCCGAGGAAACTTATCCCCTCAATGTAAACTAGTCTTAAGTCGCATGTGAAAATTTTCGAAATAAATATCTCTGTCTCTCCAATCCGCATTGGACCCGTGTAGCCCTGGATACCGAAGGAGGCCTATGCCCTTGTGGTTATTTTCTTTTTGAAATGATGAAGCTTTTCAGTGATATTACTTTAGGTCCAGCCGCAATAACTACGATATTTACCTCGTAAAAAACATAGTTTAGAAAGCAATATAAATCACAACACGCTTCATCGGGCGGGGCCAAATACCTATCCCTGAGTAAACAAGGTAATTTGACGGCTCGTGTATCTATTGGCCTGATTCTGTCATGTTCTTAAAAAGTGCCGTGTAATGTACAGTACGTAACTTAGAAAATGGTGTGTATGTGTTGTTATGCCGTATTTACGCTATTATTTATTGGGGGTAAAAGTTTGGATCTCGTGTTGGTACCTACATAAAATCAACGGATTTATAAAATAAGCCAAATTGTTCTACAGCACGATCTCTGTTGGGTCTTGTAAATGTTTTTCAATCATTGAACTCCTGGGCTGGAAATCTGAATTGTATTGTATCTGTATTATTAAATATTGTATCTGCCTGAAAGGAAAATGAAGGTTTCACACGCGCTTCAAATGTGTGAGCGTTTTATGGTTTTCTTCTCTTCCCCAAGTAATTTATTTATGTTAAGAGCCAACATGGGCGGGAAACTCTCACCGAGGAACTAATAAATCCATATTAATATTATAAATGCTAAAGTAACTCTGTCTGTCTGTCTGTTACCTCTTCACGCTTCAACCGCTGGACCGATTTGGATGAAATTTGGCATGGATATAGTTGGAGTCCCGGGCGGGTGAATTCCGCGCGGGCGAAGTCGCGGGCAGAAGGTAGTAATAAATAAATAAAAATCATTTATTTTGGACATTGTCCATAAATGTTAGTTACATGGAAATCTTAAAATTAGTGTTAGTTCAATTAATACAATTAAAAATAATAATACAATAAACCTATCACCTATGTAGCTCAACCCACCTCTGCAGCATAGGCGAGTCCCACTTATAGCTTCTTAGAAAACCCAACAATTCAATGTACATAGAGATCTTCTACTATCTAAAGTCCCGCGCCTTCACATTTCAAAACGCTCCAATTTTTTCATTATTATTTAAAAAGCACCACCAACACTCTCAACGCATAGTTGATGGCTGTCTCCGCTCGCACACATGTGTTGAGAGTGTTGGCGGTGCTTTTTAAATAATTGAAGCGTTTTGAAATCTGAAGGCACGGGACTTTAGATAGTAGAAAATCTCTACATATCAATGTCCATGCATACATGTTTACTTATTGGATGTTTCATCCGTGTCTCCGGTAACAAGCCTATCAGGTCGCGGGTAAATGTCAAGCTCGTTATCTGTCGCGCGACTCGCAATGAGGTCGCGAGCCCTCTGAATTAAGACGTCAAAGGTGTAGCACGACACAACTTAGAAGGCGCGCGGCGAAGCACTTAAGCCGTTGACGCAGATCATATATTTGCTTAATCCAAGCGCCTTCTAAGTTGTGTTAACCTGTACTTGGTTTCCTTCAGTGCCCGTGTCTCCGATTTCACGTGACGTTTTTGATGTTTTAGTCCTTGTCTCACGGAGTTCTCTACAGTACTGAAACTTTCGAACCTTAAAAGTTTTAATTTCTTGAAAGCTTTGTAACTCAAGAAGACTGTAAAACTTAAGCCAAGAACTTTCATAATGCAATTTTCTATAAGTACAAATTTAATCGCTCTGAAAATTTCGAGACAGATTTTAATTAATTATTGTTGATGTTTAGTAATCCACATTGACTTTAATTCATTTTTGAAGTTTGTAACAATACAAAGCTAGAGCGGACATCTACTTTAATCCATACTAATATTATAAATACGAAAGTTATGTCGGTATGTTTACTCTTCACGCTTAAACCGCTCTTAGATGAAATTTGGTATACTTATAGGTAGTCGGAGTCCCGGGAAAGGACTTAGGGTAAACATAAACGCATAACGCGAAGTCCACGCGGGCAGAAGGTATAGTATGCCTCTAAAATATCATAGCATGATGGTAGCGCGTGTCGCGTATAGGTGTCGGCCAACATTGTCGGCAAACAACAGCGAACACCTGGCCGTTACTGTTTACGACCCGACCTTTACTACCAGTCGCCGAAATAGGGATGGGAAAGTCGCTCAACCTGAGCTTTGGACTAAATAATTACAGTTGTTCTTGTCTCTGTTTTTCAAGGCAATCCAAAATAGCTTTATTTTAAATCAATTGTTTATTCCTAATAGTCCTAAGTATTCATATTCAATGAATTGAAACACGACTGAAGAATTCATATGCATCAAGTTGACACCCAAGTAACAATTTCTGGTTCTATAGCAGCCCATAGAACATTTCTCAAAACACCACCTTAGCCCTATAAAAGGCCATAGAAGGTTGAGTAACGCCGATCTGGCGCAGTTATATCTCCATTTAGTGATATAGTGGAACCGTAGCAGCTTTAGTTGTGACGTTTTAGGTCTGTAAAGGTGATGTAATGATGACTCGTATTACAATTTAGTGACATACGGGCCACAGTAACGCTAATGTAGTGCTTTTTTATGCTGTAGTAGCGTTCGTTGATTCCCTTATAGTCCTATTTTAGTCTATACTAGAATCCGTGATTCCTACTGAGGCGCTTTCTCGGCAAGTTTGGTATTGTGTGTTTTTGCTGTGAACTTCATTGACGGACAACAAAAATAATTCAATTATATAAAGGAGTAATATTCTATCGTGGTAAGTTTATGTTATCTTATTTAGACATTTAATATTTCGATCAATGCTGCAAACAGCACGTGCGACTAAAGTTTTACTGATAGAATAGTATTTGATTTGCTTAGTATTTTCAATGCGCCCTCGATTAATTGAGTTTTGAATAAAATATATTGATATTATAAAATTAAATTCACAGACATTTCTACTTTAGAGCCATTAAGTACATCCGTGGGTCTTATCGGCTCACTATAGTACCACCGACTCCAGGCATGTCAAAGTTTGAGTATAAAAGTAAATGTTCACTTCCTTTATGTGCTTTTTTATCCTATGACCGATCTACAAACTCCATTATAGAAAGTTTCGGCCATATAAAAGAGTCATAGTCACAACTATCGTACGAGCCTATAATAGGGATTCAAAAACAATTAGAACACTTTTAAGTACTATAAAAATGTCCTAAAAATCGATTATAAAACAAAACCGCTCTATTACGGCGTCATTATGGCTACTAAAGACCGTGTACTATAAGAGTGATTTGTGGAACCACAATATCGCAAAAACCTTGTATAGTAGAACGTTCATCACTGCTAAAACGCGAGATTTATAGCGGTTGTCCGGGAAACCTTATAGCGCAAATTAGATACATAATGGTGATTTCAATCACGTTTATACAGTAAAATAGCTCTTTAGTGGCTATATATGAAGTTTTTATAGCACTTGACTATAATAGCCCTATAAAATGGTTCTATAAACCTTTACATCAACAATTTATAGGATAATTTGGCTCTTTAGCTTATAGAGCAAGAATGTGTTCCCAAACGCCTTTATACAACTGGTAGTCACCGCTAAGACCTTTATACGACGTTTACTCGACCTTTTAGTGATGATAACCCAAGTTATAGGGCCAAAATGTTACTTGGGCATGATTCGTAGTGAATTGTTAGTATGTGCTATGTTAGTTCATTTTAGTCGGTGACGGCGAAAGCTAGTATTATTCTTGAAGATAAAATGCACATTTGCTAGGCCAACTACTGAAGGATAACATTCTTGTATTAAATAACATGTTGTGTTTACCTATAATTTAGTTATATCTGAGCTTGTAACTGTGTTTCATGTACCTCACCCATGTACTTATTTTTATTTATTTAATCTTTATTGCACAAAAATATCGTACAAGTAGCGGACTTAATGTATCTATTTAAGAACTGTTGTTTTACCGAATAAATAAATCATTGATCTATTATAAGTAAGGATTCACAAAAAGCCGAAGAAAAATGGCCCGTCAAAACGGGTGCCCGAACAATTCGGGCACTCGTTTGGCGCTCGGTAAATTTGACACTTAAGTCTTAAAGTGTTAGGTTTACTTTTGAATAATATTTATCTTGACACATATTATAAAGAGGCGTTATTAGCATATTGGAACGTATTTTCTAATGTCAGTTTGCTCCATATATTTTGACATATTCTGTTAGACACTGTTCGTCCATATGTTATTATAGGTCAATGATGTAAGTTCATTTTAGTCAGCGACGGCGAAAGCTAGTATTATTCTTGAAGATAAAATGCACATTTGTCAGGCCAACTACTGAAGGATACATTCTTGTATTAAATAACATGTTACCTATAATTTAGTTATATCTGAGCTTGTAACTGTGTTTCATGTACCTCACCCATGTACTTGTTTTATTTATTTAATCTTTATTCTAAATAGCGGACTTAATGAATCGATTTTAGAACTATTGTTTTACCGAATAAAGAAATAGTAAAAACTTTAATATTTGATCATTGGTTCATTTTTAAGTTGAATTTAAAATCTCTATTGATGAGCTAATCTTAGTTTAATCATGGAAAAAATAAGGTAAACCACCTAGATGGCGCTGTACAGACGAAGTATGATAAGTTGAAGCGCCCTGGCTATTTCCGATGTACGCCGTAATGAAAGGAGATTGACAATGTAATATAATTTTTCTCAAACATGCAATGAAATATTGATATTATGTTCTTCTTATTAGCCTGGGAAGTATCACGTTTCAGGCGCGGCTAGACAATTGGTCTATAATGAAATAGACCAATTGGTCTATAATGAAATTTCATACGAACGTTGCAGGCCTAGGCCGGCAACTCACTTTTTCTTTAATTTCTATATGATATATTTGTGACACAGTATCTTGGCATTGCGCCATTAAAAAAAAACAAGGATCTTACAGGCCGAAATTTACCTATGTGTTTTATTCTTTTTAAGTATAATTCGATAGCTTATATATTTATAAAGCTTTATTGTTTTCTTGAATAAGTTTCGTATAACCACCCATCTAATCTAACTACCGATCACAAACAGATGGTATTCATTATCATAAAAAATTTGTTTGATTGAAAAGAGGTTATATAATTTTGATTGTCAAAATAATGAATGACAAGTATCGTTCCACAAGTCTATGCTAAGGATTCGTTCAGAAACATGCTTACGCAGATTTTTTTTCACCTATAATTTCTCAAGTAATATTTTTTTTTGATTCACAGATTTTTTGTTTATTTATTTCATTGCATGTTTGAGAAAAGCACTATACATACATCGGCGGGGAACGGAAGTTGCCGGCCTCGTAACTATCCGGCCTCACTCCGTTCAGCCGTATATAATACTCGGCCTGCAACATCCTCCTTCCCGGCCTCTGTAGTAATGTACTATTACGCGATTAATTCCCGGTGATAGTGTGTTTAATATGAATTAACTTAGTCAGGAACTACGAACAGCTCACTTCAATTTGTTTAGCCCATCACTAGTGGGCGACCGGTATGGTTCGGACTTTTCCATCCTGTCTTTATTTCCGTAGATCCAATAACAAGAGAATGTGACAGTTCCTTTGATTTACGACGGCTCATTTAATTTTTACTGCCATTGCTAGTCGATATTTTACGAGTAACTTCTGCCAGAACTGCTAATGCCCGTGAAGTAGATAAAATGTAGTGTAAGGTGCTTTAGTTGTGGCATCCATCACCACCACAAGCCTAGTTACGTCCCACTGCTGAGCACATGAGAGCTTGGGCTTTAGGCCCCACGTGAGCCCAGTGCGGATTGGGGACTTAGTCGTGTTGTGGTATGATTTTTAAGAATTTAGATTATAAATTTAGAGCTCTTACTGCATCTCTTGAAATAATGCTTGAATACAGTGGTATGTGCTTTGGATCTCTTGTTGCTAACAATGCGAGGAGGCGTTCCAAAAGCGTTGCACTAAAGGGCAGGATCTTTAATGCAACTCAATGGTCTGAAAACATTTCGATAAAATATACATTTTTGATAAATATCTGATACCGAGTCTGTTGTCCAAAGGCTCTACGTTCTACGACATCTATGTTCAAAAAGCTTTTTAATGCTTTGCCAATACACACAGTAATCTGTTTCATTTAATTTATGAAATTGAAATGCAATGGAAACCCGTTCCAATGGGGTATGTACCGTATCATGTATGTACTTACATATCTTGGCTTATAAAACCTTTGAATGAAAATGTTCAAGATTATTAAAAACTTTCACTTTATAAAGTGGTTTGGTATTGAAGGGCTTGTAAAGCTCAGTCACAGAATATTTAATAGTAGCTCAGTGCAGTGTGCAAAAAATTGTAACCTGATAATGGTGTCTACTGTCTACGACGTAGGTAAATGGCTACGACGCGTAGCCGCGTGGAAAATTCGTAGCACGCTCTACGTAGATCGGGAGATGCTGACACAGAATTCCGAACCATTTGTACCAGGCTGGCGAGTCCACAGGGGAATAATTACGTAATGACGAAAAGGAAAATCATGGTCATAGTGCCAGTACTGGGGGCCCAATCGCGTGAGCGTTAATCGAACGTGTCGCATAAATTACGAAAGTCGGACGATTGTACCACAAAAAATCTTGTATTTTCCGATAGTCGATGAAAAACGAAGTAGGCGATCGCGTAATGCCATACTTCTCCGGCGCGGCCTACATCCCGCCATACCGACGAAAACATGTTAATTAAAAACCAAAAATTTAACCATTTGTACCAGGCAAATTTTTGGACGGATAATCGTCTTCGAGTAGCCATTCACGAAAATCACTATGCCATACTTTTCCCACGGGGCCAAATGGTCGCCATACCGCTCCAAAGATGTAATTTTATTTTATTTCGCAGAACGATTTATATCAGTATGGCATTTTAATTTTTGGAAAGTAAGCGTTACTAAAAGTGACCGTTATTATAGTTGCCATACTTCTAGTAGGGGGAAAAAGTGGTGCCATACTCGAAAAACTTATTTATTGGAAACGGTTTCAAATTGCGACTGTACAATACGTAAAATGATTGTTTACAGCATGTCTTCATTATATTTTGTTCCTTCTTAAAACATGTCACTTCTTAAATAATGCAACATCTCAATCGGTCCAACGGTTGAAGCGTGAAGAGGTAACAGACAGACAGGGTTATACTTTCTCATTTATAATATTAGTATGTATATGGATTACTATTACCATCAATAACTTGAATGTAAGCTTAATTGTACAGACTGTGGACACGCCTTGTCTGAACGCAAATTATACAAAGGCAAGTTACATCTAGTAGCCACAGAATATTTAATAGTACTACATACAGAATGGGCACGGAATCACCCGCCTGAATCTAGCCGGCGCGCAACTCGCGCCCAACTCGCCCTTACCGTCATTTGTTTCATCCGGAGATGGAGAGTGGATCATTGGCCCGCGTTAGTACACACACATTTACAAGTGTACAGACGTCCTCGCATGCAAACACTGACACTTCATTCGAATTGTGTTCGAATTCGTGCTTTTATAGGCCGTGTCCGCCGTGTGAGCCTTAACACATCTGCCGTCTAGACTGCGAACTGCGACTAGACAGAGTTATTCCTGCAGGTAACATAACAAAGAGAGGCAAAATAAAACATGATAGCATTCGGTTACAGTGGTAAACCATTCGTTGTAAACCAAAAGCTGTACCTATTTAGTCGGATCGATGCGGGTGACACGCAATGTAGCGTCTGTGGGTGATATAACTTACATAAAAAACGTAAATCCCAGTTGATTATTCACACAATTGGTCACAAAATGAGTGTTATGTTTTTAGGCTTCACAACATTTTGGGTTTCCATGATTTATGGTCCTTGTGTCATCAAGAGTGATATTGTGTATTATTCATTGAAAAAAAAAATCAATCGTTTGCTTCTATTCTCGTTTTATAAAAAAAGGTACTTATAGCTTTGCTTACCCTCGCGTATCTCTTGGGTTTATTTAATATTCAACATGCAGTAACCGTTGAACCACCTCCTCCTTCAATAGTACATTATTGCAGAGGCCGCCAAGTAGAGCATTGCCGGACGAGTCAGTTAGAAGGCTGAGCGAAGCGAAGCCTTCTATTAGTACGAGTCCAGCAATCGCAATTTCGGCCGAGGTATATATAATGCTTTTCTCAAACAGCGAGGAAATACGTAAGGTCAGTCGGGCGAGTGCGCCAGGATGGGGTAAGTGCGCCTAACATAAATATATCGAGACCTATAAATATTACTCAACTAGTAAGTAGTTGGCTGTTTACAAGGCATAGGGGCGAAATAAATTTAGACGCACTTACCCCACATCAGTATTTACTACTTCCATGATGGTGGATGATTTGGCCATGGAAGTATGTACTTATTACCTCCATGGATTTGTCAGTTTCGGGGCAAGTGCGCCAGGATGGGGTAAGTGCGCCTAACATAAATATATGGAAACCTATAAATATTACTTAACTAGTAGTTGGCTGTTTACAAGGCATAGGGGCGAAATAAATTTAGGCGCACTTACCCCACATCAGTATTTACTACTTCCATGATCGTGGATGATATGGCCATGAAAGTTGTACTTATTACCTCCATGGAATTGTCAGTTTCTCTATAGAGGTGTCTCAAATAGCAAGCGAATTAAAAAAAAAACACGACAATAATGTTTTTGCTGGCCAAGGCCGGCAATGGACAGCCTCGCGTCTTCTTTTTTTGAAAATAACACGAACATTTCCGAGCATGCTTGAGAAAAAATATTTTCTACGGTTTGAAAAGCGGGGCAACTTCATATGATTTTTTTTTCATGTCATTGGTTTGGTATAGGCAAACGGGCGCACAGCCCACCTAAGTAAGTGGTCACTGCGGCCCATTGACACCGAAATCTTATGATCCCGCATTAAGAAACCATAAAATCTCGAATGCGCTGCCTACCCTGTGGCCTAAGATGGAATGCCTCTGTACCAGAAATTTCACCGACTGCCTTAACCCCCTACTGGAACACAACAGTTCGGGCACTGCTATTTGGCGGCAGGTTAGCGGGGAAAGACGGTGGTACCACTCCGGATGGACCTTGCACCAGTCCCTACCACTAGCAAAATTCTACACTAAGTCGAGGACTAACCTCAACAGTCTATATTTACGGCTCAGGTCTGTCATTACGAAAGGGTTTTGGTTGTAGTCCCCACGTGGGCCCGTGTGGTGTGGACTGAAGTTGACAAAAGCTTGTTTTAAAGAATAATTGAGCTTCATAATACGTCATATAGGGGTAAATAGTTTCTGCTACTCTTCTATATCGATAAAGGGGTGGTTGAGAGGGTTAATCGGCAATGCATCCCGCCCATCGTCCCAAAACGGCCGAGATACGAACTAACGAGCCAATGTGCGATGTCTGCGAAGTATCGTAAAAAGGCTATCTGTAGCATTTTCAAAAACCTTTTTTCACGAGTTGTCTCTGAACGTTTTTACAGTCGAAACTATAATATTATTATAACTTGGGCAGTGTAAGGGGGAGTTACGGAAGCATTAATAGAGTATTGCCTGAAATTCCCACTCGAACAGGAAAATGGGATCTACGCTTGCTAAACCGCAGGCGAGGGCTAGGCTAGAACGATATAAAAAATTACAAATTTATATATTATGAGTTGTGTGGCCAAGATGTAGAAAATGTAGAAAACTTTTTAAAAATCAAATGACAATGTAATTGAATATTAATTCTGTATCCCTAAATATGTTTCACTGTCAGGAACACAAATTAAATTATTCACAATTCGATTTTTCCCCGATTTCCCTACAAACCTGTCCTGCAGTACACCGCGGCGCTCGTGTCTAGCAAAAATTATGGATTTTATAAGACAATCTTAGGCACTAATAGTTATACTTATAGCCACCACTAATAGTTATAGCCACCGCGTCAAGTAAAATTGTACGCATACAAGGCGAATTAAAAATGTAAGCGGTCCGATCTACGCAGTTCCTTTAAATAATAAATTCGGTTTCCTTCGGTGTCGTTTAAGTGAACCCATATCAAGTTTTAGTAGTCTGCAACTCTACGTAGGTTTTTTTAGTAAAGTTCAAGGGCAGTTCGATATTAGAAAGGTAATTTATTCTGAGGGAAAGTCATTTAAAATTTAAACGGTATATTGATTTCTTCAGTGTGTCAAATCATCATGGAGATTTTAGATATGAATCGCTGAAAAGGATTTCTTAAAACCTTTATTAATAACCACTATTGATTCACACAATGAGAATTAAATCTTACCTATGGACAAAAACAAATTGTTGACGAATGTGTTCAATCAAAATAAAACGTTTTCCCTTAAAACTTAGGCCAATTATTCTCAAGTGTCTTTAGAAGGTTTGAAATACTAGACAACGTCACATAATATCTAACTTAAGTAAGTCAAGCTATACTTAGAGTAATTGTAATAATGCTGAAGCCTACCTCCTCAGTGATATTATTAATCGCTGTTATCTTTTAACAATTTATTGCAAATATCTCAGAAATTTGCAATATAGAGTTTTGCGGAAGCGAAAAATCAGTAAACAAAAACTGCTATACCGGCGGCAAGCAAGCGGGTAAGATAATGGTAATTATGAAGACAGACCCTGCATCAGATCCTACCATTCGACTATAGTTACAAGAAAATGCTGCCTCTTTCTCACACCTTAAATACTTCCTACTATTTCAACAGTCCTGTCTTCTCCCTTGGACCACAAACTCAATTGTCAGTTGCTCCCCAATTAACTAAAGATTGTTTTTAATTGGCCCGGTCGTCGACCCCGGCGTCGAATTCCGGCATGTAATTATACAAGGGTCCGGGATTTTCAACCAGGCTCCGGGATTAGTGTACCCTTCCGGAAATTGGACGCCTTTCTTCACCCGGTCGGGGACTATTGGGAAGGGTTAATACAGTAATTGGGATAGTTTTACCGTTATTCTAAGCAGGCAAGGATAATGGTTTTTTGAAGTTGGTTGTCGTTATCTTATCTCACTCGACCAGACGAAGTCTTGTTACTAGTCATCGCTTCATGTGGCTGCTAATTAATTTGAACACAGGCATGGGACCCATCCATTGGTCGACTTTCACCAGGTCTTCGCGCCATCTTGGTGGTTGCCTACAGGCATCAGCACGGAACTCGAGCGGTGGCCTTCCATGCGCAGAAATCGAAAATAAGGTCTCATCGACAGAGGGGTGAGTCCACACCGGGCGTTTTGTCGTGCGCCCAGGCTTATTGGCCCTTCAGTCGTACCCATGCGCAGAAAGCCCTCTACTTTCGCTCATTGCTCAAGATCAGTGACCTCATCGTCTCTTCAGGTACGCGGTTGCCAGTCTCTGCCTTCGGGCATCGTCATGCAATGAGTGTCATCGCAAATGAATTGGCCGCTAGAGGCGGTTAGTTTGCGCTAGGTGCAGTTGCCAATTTAGCGCATGAATGTGCCATATTATACGCTAAATTGGAAACACTGTGAGGTCTCAAACTTCAAACGTCACAGTGACATTGACACTATTTTATGTAATGGCAATCTTTGTCATTTACTATCAACTGGCGAGTAGAAATACGGTGGCCCTCGTTAAGTTAGTGAAATGATTTTGGTAATGTAATTTATCAAAAAAATGCTTACTCATTTTAAGCGAACCGCCACTAATGTACTTATCATTTTACATAGGTAGTATTTATGGAGTAGGATAGGGTAAAAGCAGGAAGCTTTCATGTTATTATCTACTTTCCTATTGACGATGACGTCACGTTAGTTTAATGCGTAATGCGTACCTGTAGAGGTCGCGTAAACAAATCAAAAGTAACAAAAAGCGTGACCGGCGCTTGGCACTTTAGTCTTCAATCATAACTGTCATTAGTCATTGCCAGCTACGAAAGAGCATTCATATCTAATCGTTGTTGATGACGATGAAAAGTCCTTATATTCAACCTGAAAGTTTCCAACTCATTTTATCTAGATAAAAAACCTCGTTGTTCTTGTGATAATTACCCTGCAATAAAAGCGCGGTAATGTGTCTTTTATTCTGCGCTTTCCAGGAAATGGCGCCGCGGCCCGTCGTTAAATAGCTAATACCTCACTCACTATTGTGCCAAATGGCCAGTTACCGCCCCAGCATATTTAAGAATGATGCAATTCAAAAAGTCATATGAGCATATCGTTGTATAATGCGTTGAAGCGTTTGATGGCGGTCAATATCATGATGAAAGTAGAATTAGGCTGGACAAGTTCAATATTTGTTGTAAGTGAACAAAGAAGTTAGGCCTAAAACATTGAATTCGTACGTTTAGCGATATTGGTAAGTAAAAACCTATTTGTCTAGTACGTAAGAAGAAAAATGTTTGTAAGTCACCTTAGCAAATCTATGTGTTAGTTGTGGTTATGACAAATAGTTATATGACAAGTACTTAGTTATGTCAAATGCTAGGCAAGTTTTTTACGCTGAAACTGCTACATGGAAGGGATAGTATAAGTATAGTTATACTAATAAAATATAATATATTTATATCATATTTTTTTCATAATAAATTATATTACAGGTAATATTACACGTAACACCACGAAGCTCCTTCGTATTTGGGCATTTTTACTTAATCTTGTACCCCAATTAATGTAAATGTTAAGCATTAGGTAAGTTTAATGGAATTATACATTTTCATATGATTTGTAAATTGCTTAATGAATAACCTTTTAAAAACATCGAGAAAATAGTTTGCTTTCATGTGAATTTCGTTCTTAATTGTGGTCACAAAACTGACGCGGTCTTAATTTTTTTCTGACATTTTCACTAATTGGGGTACAAGTTAATCTTGTACCCCAATTAGTAAAAATGCCCATTTAGCTAAAATAACAGTGTTTACCCTAAAACAAATTTAACCTGACTAATTAATTGATTGTCAGCCGACCGTCCCGCTTTCAGGAATGAGTTCGTGTAAAATGCCGATTAAAACATTGTCCGAGAACTTTTATATAAAATGAACGATTCGGTTCATGCACTGTCACTGGTATGTATACACTTTAACACCTTGTCCCGTTGTCTTAAAGTTCAAAAGTGTACTGATATTATTGATATCGACTGAAATAGGGAGATAGGCAGAAAAAATAGGGGTGAACGTAACGTATAACGATTTGAACATCCTTCGAACACCTAACAAGCTTCGTTGGAAACTTCGAGGCTATGTCCTGCCTGTACTCTGGTTACATAGATATATGTATCAACGTGTACTTATGTAGCTACCTCTATATACTTGGTCTAAAGGTAAGGGCTGCCATTGGTCAAAGAGAACCCTCTTATTATTCAGTCCGTGTGATGTTAACAAGCAAGGATAGTTATTTAAATACAAGACATAAGAAGAAAATTCATTACGGTAAAAATACACTAGGTTACGTAGAATATTTTATTGTAACTCCAGATTTTTACCATATTAAATTTGTACTATTTCAATAGTGGCAACACTAATTCGTTACCCTTTTTAGGGTTCCGAAGTCCACAAGGAACCCTTATAGTTTCGCCATGTCCGTCCGTCTGTCCGCACTATTGCTCGGAGATGCTTAGGTCTAGAGAGCTGTAATTTGGCATGAATATGCATATTAGTTATGCTGACAAAGTGGTACAATAAAATTTTGAAATATATTTTTTTATAGGGTACCTCCCCTACTCGTAAAGTGGGGATGTAATTTTTTTTTCTTGTATACCCCATGGTGCGGCATATCGTTGAATAGGTCTCGAAAAAATATTGTGGGTTTGTTAAAACCATTTTTTGATTAAGTGATGCGTTTGTGAAATATTAAGCTTTAAAGTGCTATTTTTTGTTAGAGTCACGTGTCCCCCCCCCCTGCCAGCTAAATGGTGGTATTTGGATGGCTGAAAAAAATCACGGTTGTGGCATATATAACGTAGTTGAAAGGAAAACTATCAGAGCTAAGTAGGCTGTACAAACTTACGAGTAATAGTCGACCAACTTATAATGATGATTTTTCTCGAGCAGCAGGGGAGTCGGGCGGGCACGTCACACCACAGGCTAGCTAGATGCTAATAAGTCTTAGAAAGGCACTGTGGGCATCGTCAACTTCGGAACCCTATAATTTGCGCGTGGCCCGACACGCACTTGGCCGGTTTTTTTTTAATATTCTGACAAGTGACAACATTCCTGGATCGGCCACAACAACTGTAAATTTATTTTAACATATTCAATTAATAAGCCAAAGGTACATAGGTATTGAAAACTTACGCTTATTTTACTACATAACTTACATTGCTAAGGTACGTATTATGAATTTCGAACTGTACAGGGGCTAAATTACGAACCTTGCATAAATCGTTGACTTTCCACTGGGCCTGTACTAACTTGACATTGGGCCTTTTCAGGCGCCCTGCGAAGGCCGAACTAGCACGCGATACCGCAATAGGTACCTCGCTCTTTCCGGAGACTAGTGTTGCCAGATTAATACATTTTATAATTTTTTTCGTAACTTTCGACGCTTTTGTGTAGGTTACTTTTCTAAAAAGAACAATTTTCTTAAATGTAGGGAATACCAGTAAAAGTATTTTTTTTGTGTAAATTTTAGGGACTCACTATTGCAAGATTTTTAGAGACGTGCACTAGGTTTTATTTGAAACCACTCGCGTACAAGTAAAGCCCGGAATACGAGCTGTCGGTAGGCCTCCAACATCACCAAGTGACGATCTAATGAAGGTAGATGCGAATGACGCTGGATCGATCAGTCTGAGATTCAACCACAATGACCGTGGACGTCTTCTGAATAACAAGATTAATAAAATGCTGCCCTTCACTAATTTAGAATAGTATAGAATAGCAAAATATTTATTCAATGACACCGATTACAAACATATGAGACTTTAAATAACTAAAATATTTTGGTATCACTGAAGAGGGAGGCACCCAACTCAGCATTAGGTATGTCGCGGACCTGAGGAGGGTCTCGACGCTGGTCTACCGTGGACACCGTTGTAGAGACCGCCGATCAACCATTATTATAATTTTATACATTTAAAACTCAGTTTAAGGCGTAGATAACGATAACGAGATTATTACTTAAAAACAGTTACAGTAACAATTTGAATACATTTCTACCACAATTTAATAGGCATATAACACATTCGACCCTGCGCATCTTGCGTAGGTCAAACCACTTGGCCATGGATTCCGATATTTCTAAGTTTGCCCAAACTTGGCATTGGCCCTTGCGGCCAGCGAAGGTCGTTCCAGCACGCTATAAGCCGCAAGCCACCTTATCAGGCTTCCGGAGTATGTAAATTACTGACTCATCAAGTTTTGCTGCAGTTAACTTGCTGCATGAGTAAGTTAAAAGGATGTAGAGCTAGCACTTAATGTGGTCAGCTTTTTAATAAGATAGTATATTAAAGACAAATTGTGCATGTAGGTATAGTAGGTACCTATTTGGTAATAAGAAATTGATCGTATATATAAATGAGTTCCCGATAGTATCGATATTGATAGCATCAATAAAAGCGGTGTTCTCTCCTTGTAGCTGTCAAACGCGAGCTGCAGGAATCCGATCCATAACAAAACCTAACAACCGGTAAAGCGAAGTAAATTGATAGAACTTCACCCTCACTCACGTAATAAACTTCTTCTTCTTTGCTTCACGTGTTTTCGACGTGACTGCGGCAACTCGTTATAAACTCTATAATGGCACATAATGGTAAAACACGTTTATAACATCAATAATGTTATTACCTACGTAACTGCCAATTTAGTAAAGTGCGCTAAATAAAAAAATAAAAAAAAACCGCCTTCAAACTCCGAAAGACTGTCATGTCAATGTCAAGTTCACTATATGATTATCATTTCTTTGGGTCGCTTCACTTGACACCGACTTCGCAGTCTGTCGGAGTTTGAAGGCGGTTTTTAATTTTAAAATTTTTTGTCGACTTCAGTTTCCAAACATTACTATAGAAATACATAAGTAACTCTGAAGGGTGAATATCAGATTTCATGTTTTGCACTTGTCCACCCATATTAACTTCATGAAAATTAAACTATAAGAGTCAGGCTTTTTTTTGGGTAAAGATCTTACTGGGAAGCAACATTGCCATCAAAAAAAGCAATGAATAATAATTCAGAAGTTACAAAAAAAAATTTTTGAACTTTAAAAATCTAAGCTCTTTGGCGCGTCCACCACTGTGTTATTTTTTTAAACAATTATAATTTAATTTTTTATTCCGAATTTGACGTCTCCAATAGTGTTTCCTGTATTTAGAAATGTTTAATGATACAAAACGCAACTAGAATATTTTTTGTAATTGTCAGGTCAAAAGTTATTGTAAAATCAATTTTGTCCTACCCAAAAACACCTCATTTCTTTGGCGTACTTGAACAGTCTCGCATTTTGTTATCATTTTACCTAGACTAGCCCCGCCTCGCGTCCCCGCTTGCTTTAATTGCCATCTAACATCCGACTGGTGCAAACCTGAGCATAGTTTGACGTGTTTCGGAAAAATATTTTATACATCGCCGTTTGCGGATTTTTTTCCGCTAAGCGCCTAATTTCTTCGGTGACTGAATTTAAGGTCAAATTCTACTTGAATTTTTTTATACTTTTTTAGTGAATGTATGCTGCGATTATCTACATCTATAGTTTTAATTTGAAATTATACTTTAAATACTTACGGATGTATAAAAATATTTATACCCTAATCTCATTTCTTTGGCGCTAATTTCTTTGGATTTCTTTGGCATTTAGTGCCAAAGAAATTAGATTTTGCCATAGAAATTAGAAGTTTAGTGTCAATTTTCCTAAATATTTAACACAAATATCGCTTTTATTAGATTTCATTGTTTTTGTATATTGTTTAATTCATTATCATTTCTAAATCTATCAATAATAATAAAAAATAATCATTCTTACGCTAAACAACCATTAATAAAACGACTTTGTTCATTATAAATAAATGTTTTATATTCGGAGATTTATATAAAATATAGCAAATTTTGCAATTTATTGTGTTTATATACGTAATATAAAAAATGCAAAAAAAAATTTCAACATTTTAAATAAGTAACACTTTGTCGTACAGAATAACATAAAAATGGATACAACTATATTGTACAAAGTCGAACCGATTCAATATCTAAATGGTGCGAAAGAAGAAGAAATCGGCAATTAAAATTAAACAAAAACTAAACAATGAAAGTTCCTGTTACTAGGTAAAGAAACCAAAATTGGAAATGACTAAAAAAACGCAAACAAAAGATGAAAAGTTGTAAATGAGCAAAGAAACGTTTAGAAGATATTAAAAAAAAACGTTGTGGTTCATCAAAAATCATGAACAATTCAAACAAGAGATAGTTACCATGAAAGAAGAACTGAAAAAATGTTTTTATGGGTACCCATAACTTTTTAAAGGAATTTAGATTTAAGAAAATCTTAGGTCGATCTGTAGCACAAATGATGTGCAAATAAGAATAAGCTAATGTACATATGTACTCGCTTTTTTGGTTTAAATGATAACCAAAAATATCGAAAGTTTTCTTGATACTGTTATTTCATTACTTACACATGGTTGTAAAAAAAATGTTTTTTTTGGACCGCGTATTACATTTGTAAAATGTGCTACAAATATTTTATGTTTAAAATACATAATATTGTTCAGAGTTTATACCTATGATGGAAAAGATATTTTAATAACACTGTTAAATCTGTGATATTATAAAAAGGACTGACATTACGTAGATTTTGTGAAACAGATTTTTTAATACAGGTAAAAATATGATCTCAAATTTAGAGACTGACAAAAATCGACGCTTGCGATTTAAATGCTTTAATTTTTAATTTTCTGGTTATCTTTTATACTCTATCTATTTTTTTTTGGCGCATTTCTCTAATATACTTGACAAAATTTTGTTCATTTTCTAATTTTATTGGCATATTTTCTCATTTCTTTGGACCTAACCTAATTTCTTTGGCAATCAAATTTTCAAACTGCTAAAACTTAAAAAGTATTGGAGCTATTTTTGGCACAATAAGATATATTTTATTGAATTTAAGTCTTTTACAGGATATGTTGTCCGAAATACTCGAAATATTGAAAAAAAAAATGCGCCATAGAAATGAGAAATTTTCAAACGAAATCTGATATTCACCCTGAAGTCTTCGAAATTGACACCAAAATCATCTACGTGCTAGCAAATTTTGAGGAGTTCCCTCATTTTCTCATGGAACCCATCGTCAGAACTGAACCAAATTAATATGGGACCGATACGGAGATACCACATTTCGATTAAAAAAAGAACCATCAAAATCGGTGCACAATAACAAAATAACACAATAAAAAAGAAACATACAGACGAATTGAGAACCTCCTCCTTTTTTCGAAGTCGGTTAAAAATAGATTATATCCTCGCAATCACGAGAGGTCGTGGTGGCCTAGTGGTTCGAGCTACCGCCTCTCATGCAGAGGGTCGGGGGTTCGATTCCGGCTCGCACCTCTAAGTTTACTTATGTGCGAAATTCAATTTGAATTTACCACTGAGCTTTTCGGTGAAGGAAAACATCGTGAGGAAACCTGCACGTATCTGCGAAATAATTTAAAGATGTGTGTGAAGTCCCCAATCCGCAATGGGCCCGCGTGGGGACTATAGCCCAAGCCCTCTCGTGATGAGATGAGAGGAGGCCTGTGCCCAGCAGTGGGACGCAAATAGGCTGTAGTAGTAGTAGTAGTAGTAATCACGAGAGGTTATAAGCGATAAGCTTCGAAATGACAAAATACCAAGATTAAATGTAATATCCTCAACAGGATAATAAAGAACCACAATCATGTTATTGACTTTCGAAATTGAAATTTTCTTCATTGGGTATCTGTTTTCAATGTTTCTCTGATAGGTACGCAAGTTTTTTGTAAATTATGAATTTGCGAAGAAATAAGCCCGACCCATGAGGAAATTCGCGATTCGTGGGCATTTATTAGGTATTTCGCTTCCAGGAAGGAACCAGTTTTTTAGGGGTGTGCTGGAATCGATCTACCGCCTCTCATGCAGAGGGTCGGGGGTTCGATTCCCGTTCGCACCTCTAAGATTACTTATGTGCGAAATTCAATTTGAATTTACCACTTAGCTTTTCGGTGAGGGAAAACATCGTGATGAAACCTGCACCCATCTGCGAAGTAATTCAAAGATGTGTGTGAAGTCCTCAATCCGCGCTGGGCCCGAGTGGGGACTATAGCCCAAACCCTCTCGTGGTGAGACGAGGCCTTTGTCCAGCAGTGGGACGCAAATAGGCTGTAGTAGTAGTAGTAGTAGTAGTGCTGGAATCACACAGGGTGCGTTCCGAATCGCGCTCACGGCACTTTGAGCGCATTTCAGGACACTTTGTGAGTGTGCTCACAACGCTCAGGAAATTGATGACGTCATCGATCGACGGTCACAGTGCTCACGCTGCGGGGCATGGGCGTTGTGAGCGCAAACGTCAAAGTGACATTTGACAGGACATGATTCCCTATTAAAAAAAAAGATTGTCAGTTACTAGTGTTGGCACCGTGAGCGTGCTTATGATCATTCCGAATCAAAAACGGGCCCACACGGTCGTGAGCGTGACAATCAATTCGGGACACTTATGAGCGTTGTGAACGCTGTGAGCGCTTTGAGCGCGATACGGAACGCACCCACAGTGATTAGCTGAATGTTAGCGTTTTGACATAAGTTATAACGTCAACAGTTATAATATTGAACTTCATGCTATGCTTACGGATGGATATATATTATGTTAAAGCTGAAAAAAAAACCTTATACACGTGTAGAGGCGTCATCCTTGAGATGTCACTGCCCTCCAAAACTACTCGAGTCATAAGCAAATCAAACCCAACCCCCCTTGAGTCAGCAGTTTTAGCTCTAATCGATGTCTAAACATTTAGCCACCCAAGGTCGTTGACCTGGGGTTAATAGCAGGATTCAATTTTGTTGATAAGAAGGCTTCACGTACCTGGTATTATGTTTCTAACTGGGCTCAAGGGACGGCCTAAACAGACTACCGAAACACGAAACGACGTATCTCTGTGCAAAACTCGACTACTTACGCTGTTTTCGCTTGGATGATACTTCGTTGTTTTGTGGGATTGCTTCAAGTATCTAAGTTATTCTTTGTGTTGAAGATAATGGAAAATTTAATTGGTTCGTTATTTGGGCTGTTATGCTTGGAGGTTTCATTATTTTTAGGCAAGCTTTCACTTTAGGCTTTATTATTCTTATTATTGTAAGTAAATTCGCGTAGAAGCATTGCTGGCGATTTCAAATTTAATTCATAAATCTTAGTGTTTATAATAATATACTGAGTTTACTACTACTACTACAGCCTATTTGCGGCCCACTGCTGGGCACAGGCCTCCGGCTATACTGAGTTTGTTTTTAATTTACTTTAAATTTTATTCAGTTGGTATTTCAAATGACAAATTCAACGGTAAAAGGTACTCGGCTTCCATCGAGAGCGTTCAAAGAACGGCCATTTTAAACCCTCCTAACATCTGAAAAGATTTACATTGTAAACTGACGGCCGGATTGGTCCAGTTGGTAGTGACCCTGCCTTCTGTTCCGATGGTCGCGGGTTCGAGTGCCGCTCGGGGCAAACTTTGTGTGATGAACACGAATGTTTGTACTCGAGTCATGGATGTTTAGTATTTATATATGTATGTATTTCTCTGTATAAGTATTTATACCGTTGTCCAGCACCCATAGTACAAGCTTTGCTTAGTTTGGGGTTAGGTCAATATGTGTGAAATGTCCCAAGATATTTATTTATTATTTATTTATTTTACTGCACGATCATTCTATACGAGTAGGTATGTATATTCACGGCGACACGCGTCGAAACATCAAACGTAAGAGAATCAAGTGTGGAACGGTATCCGAGCGAGCTGAATTGTGTTACAGGTTTACATAACTTAGAAGGCGCGTGGATTAAGCAATAATAGACTCTTTGTCAATGGCTCAAGTGCTTCGCCGCGCGCCTTCTAAGTTGTGTCGTTATACAATCTGCCGCTTGAAATTCAACGCGCGCGGGGAAGCGAGTTTCGTTTGTTTTTACGAGTAAAGAACCAGCTTCTAGCCTACTGATGAGTTAGAATATAACGTTCCCGCGGGAACTGCGGTTTTCCGTGCTACAAAGTAGCCTATGTCTTTCCCCGGCTCGAACTATACCAAATTTTATTTAAATCTGTTCAGCAGTTTAAGCATGAAGAGGTAACCGACAGACAGACAGAAACACTGAAAGTAACTTTCGCATTTGTTAATTAATATTAGTATGGAATGGATGCTCCAAGCAAAGTGAATAATGTACAGTCAAGTTCGCCAATACGTAAATACACTCAACAGCAATGAAAACGGGACACGTTGTATGGATAATCCTATACAAAGTTTTCATTGCTGTTGAGTGTATAGCTTATTCCATTGTCATAATGTTCAAAAGTGTACACATATTAATGAACTCGACTGTACTAAGGATGAGTAAATAAAAGAAGAATCCTTAAGAGGGTTTACTCCGAAAGTTGGCAACGTCGCAAATAGCTGTCAAATATTTCGCTATTTTCATTAATTTCTGAATATTACTGAATGAAAACATGAATTGTCGCTCTATGGTTGAATAACACATTAAGTATGGATTGCAACAACTATCATAGGAACACGAAAATTTTAGGATTATGAAAGTACTATCTTTCGAAAACTTTCCATCGCATTTTCCATGCAATTTAATAATCTTATCATTTGAATGCCTAACCAACAAATATAAAACGAGGCGCGTCATTCAACCATAGGATGATAACTTCTTTTTTAATTCAGTAATATTGAGAAATTAATAAAAACAGCGAAACATTTGACAGCTATATGCGACGTTGCCAACTTTCGGGATAAACCCTCTTAAAGTTATAAACTTTATTCCTTCGACGTCTTCCCTTGTTCGTCACTCCGTCTAGTTTTTATTCTTTGATTCATTCATTTGATTTATAAAGGTAGTAAACCTTTATAAATCGACGCTACTATACTCGTACATCATTCATGTTTTCACCCTAAGACACCTTAACTTTACATAGTACAATAGTCAGTACAAATTACAATATGTAGACATATAACGAAAAAGTATCTACGGATAAAGAAGGTGATTCTTTCAAATACTTAAATAGCTCAAAACTCAAAAGGTTTCGCAAAAATTGGAGCTCATAATCCAGATTTTCATCAGTTTCGGAGATTTCATATTTTCCAGGACATTAGCTTTGGAATTTCTGTCGTTTTCATTACGCAGATAATTTACTGTTTCTTTGTTCTGGAAGAAAATTCTTTGAGGACATTAGCCGTTATCGCCTTCTACATATTGGATACCATCTTCTTTGCGTCTATGCTACTTTTTCATTAAGTTTTCAAGACCCACTTCTACTCATAATATTTTTGATTATTATGTACTTCGCGTTAAATGAATATCGTAGAAACACTTATGCGGGGCTTAAGCGCTTTTTTTTTAAATTCCGCAGTAGTGTTAAGAGTTTATATCGCGAAAGTTCAAGACAGTGTATTAAAGTAGCGTATAAATAATGTACCTATATCAATGATGGCAGTGGGCGGGGCACATTGCTCGCCGGACTGATGGCCGATGGGGCCAGAAAGTTCTGGAGTGGCGTCCGCGAACCGGTAGACGAGCTGTCGGTAGGCCTCCAACAAGATGGAGTGACGACCTTGTCAAGGTCGCGGGAACGCGGTGGATGCGAGTGCCACAGGACCGGTCTGAGTGGCGCACCTTGGGGGAGGCCTATGTACAGCAGTGGACGTCTTTCGGCTGAAATTATGATGATGATGATGATGATGATCAATGATAATCTATAAAATTGAATAGAAACTTCTCAGCTTTTTGCTAAAGGAAAATACTGTGAAACCTGTTGGACGATGCTTCGTCCAAGTAATTCAAAGATGTGTGTGAAGTCCGTTATCCGCGGGGCTGTGGGGACTAAAGCTAAAAACTTCTGATGAGGCGGCTTGGGCCCAGCAGTCGGACGGGCCTACTTGATAGACTGTAGTGGTTATACCTAAAACCAGCGGCGGATGCTTAAAACACAATCAAGGTATAAACCAGAAAGTGGGGCCAGATTGTTCTCAAGTGGCGTCCGTGATCTGTCAAAGGAGATGGAGCAAAGACCTGGTGAAGGTCGCGGGAACGTGGTGGATGCGTGTGGCACAAAACCGGTCTGAGTGGCGTGCCTTGGGGGAGGCCTATGTCCAGCAGTGGGCCTCTTTCGGCTGAAATGATGATGATGATGATGATGATGATGATGATGACGATGACGATGACGATGACGATGACGATGACGATGACGATGATGATGATAATGATGAAGGTATAAAATAAACAGATAGGTATAAAGTTCCCCCTGGACGAATTCAAATCGCACGGGGTCGTCGACATCTTAATTAGACGATATTAATTTTCATACGCCCGAGCTCTTGTCATGCAAATGTTCTCAAATTATACAAAATAACCGTAATTCTGAAAGTTTCGCGTGGGTCCCGTAAAATCCATACCAATATTATAAATGCGAAAGTAGCTCTGTCTGTCTGTTGCCTCTTCACTCTTAAACCGCTTGACCAATCTGACTGATTTTTTTTGTGGAGACAGTTGGAGTTCCGGAAAAGGACATCTTCAAAAGGGCTACTTTTTATCCCGGAAAACGCTTAGTTACTGCGGGAACGAGATAACCGAATACCACGCAGTGAAGTCGCGGGCAGAAGCTACTAATACCCAATTTTAGGTACAGGACGACACAACTTAGAAGGCGCGTGGCGAAGCACTTAAGCCGTTGACGCAGAGACTATTATTGCTTAATCTACGCGCCTTCTAAGTTATGTAAACCTGTATGTACTTAATACTTATTACATGCTTAGTGCGAGTTAGTAAAATGTTATCCTCTTTACAATATGCGCATATGCCAAAAGATTAAATTGTGGTGGACATGATTTTCCTCAGTAGGTAGTATAATATATGTTCGGAATAGTTGTTTCCTTCCTTTTATGTTTAAATACGCCGCACTGGCAGAATATGATGGTCTTGACGTATATTATCCACCCATTGTAATACCATATTTATTAAATAAAAAATAAAAAAAAATGGTCGTTAGTATAATTGTGAATGAATTAATACAATTTATTATAATACGATTAGATTATTTTCAAGTATTGCATTAGGACGTGGAAATCATTGATCTGTAATCAGAATTGGACTTCTCATCGAAATCTTGGTATGGAGACTTTATGTGTTCTGTAATAAGTCGTCCTAATATTATTTAGGAAAACATCGTGAGGAAACCTGCACGCATCTACGAAGTAATTCAAGGATGTGTGTGAAGTCCTCAATCCGCATTGGGCCCGCGTGGAGACTATAGCCCAACCCTCTCGTGATGAGAGGAGGCCTGTGCCCAGCAGTGGGCCGTAAATGGTTGTTGTAGTAATATTATTTAGTGTCACTGTATCTCCAGGCATTTTTAATTGAGAACATAGCGCATAACTTATTGTTATTAATTTCAAGGTGAAATTCAATTTAAAGGTGAAAATTATTTGAAATTTATTATTACAATTTCAATATTATACGAATCAATAATATTTCAAACTGTACGCTTGAAATACTTGCTCCGCGAGTCAGCACTAACAATACATGCCCCAGATCAACACGCTAAGACTCAATTGAGACTGCAATTGTCCATTGTTGAGAAATTGATACGAATTAAGCAGACATCAAACAATAACGACCATCTCGGACATTAATGCTAGGATTGCTCACAATTCACGGTCCGAATTGGATGTGAACAGTTTAACTAAAGCAATTTTTCGTGTCGAAGCGGAATTAAAAAATAATTGCTCCATTGAAATGGAGCAATCCATTGAAATGGTCCGCTTCGACAACCCCGGCCGAGAATATTGATCGGGAATTTATCGAAATCCCCCGTATCAAAGGGCATCTATTTCTTTTTTATCTGGAATGACTTATGAAGAATGCGGTAAATGGATAGACCGGAATCTGCTCAGTGTACACGCACAGCGCACAAAATAAATATAAGTTCGGGGAACGGTATAATGATATGATCGAATTCCACGCAAACGAGACAGAAGCTAGTCTATAGGTACCTACTAATAACAAGTCTGTAGAAGAAGTGGCTACAGAAACTTGAAAATTAAAAGAGACTATCAAGTCGATGGGATATATAAACGATACTGAAGACAAATTTAACGTTTTTTTAGAAAAATTGTCTGTATGTATGTATGTATATCCGGATTTAACTCGAAACTACTGGCCGTATAGCAACTAAACTATTTGGTATGGGGTAGTTTATAACACTGGTCAACATATAGGCTACTTTTTATCCCGAAAAAATGCATAGTTCCCGCGGGAATGCTATTAACGAATTCGCGGGCTGAAGCTAAGCTAAGCTAAGCTAGTAGTATTCATATAAGTACATACTTTTAACCGACTGTCATATCTTTTGAAGATCTCATGGTCAGCAATGGCCGGTGGCGCAGAACCGAAAGCGCCGGCGGCGAGTAATCGAGCGGGACGCGATGCTCTATTAACACATCGGAATTGCGATAATCCAGGCAGCCGGTGAAATTTCTGGCACAGAGGCATTCCATCTTAGGCCTCAGGTTAAGCAACGCATTCGAAATCTTATGGTTTCTTAAGGGGGGATCATAGGATTTCGGTGTCCATGGGCCGCAGTGACCACTTACCATCAGGTGGGCTGTGCGCTCGATTGCCTATACCATTGGTATAAAAAAAATCTCGCGTGTTTGTCTCCTCCAATTCGTACGAATAACCAGCTGTTGTTTCATATTCTCAACTAGCTTCTGCCAGTGTGGAATTCGGATATTCTTCCCGCGAGAGCTACGCTTTTTTCGGGATAAAAAGTAGCATGGACTCTCCAACTATCTCCTTACCAAATTACATCCAAATCGGTCCAGTAATAGTTGACGCGTGCAGAGGTAACAGTCAGACAGAGTTACTTTCCCATTTGTACATAAATACATTCTCCGCTGTTACCTACGCTAATTTAGATTCCAACGACAAGACTAATCATCGGTTTAAATACAAAATGGTTTTAGAAATAAAATAGCTCTACTACTAGCTAAATCTTTTTTTATTTCAATATACTCTTAACTGAAAGATTTCTACGTAATCTTAATGCATTTGTCTGAGTGGCTCCCCTCTGCCCTCTCTTAGCTCGCTTGGCTCTTTGTAATTGTTATATTATTCAATCTGCTTTTGAACATTAATGACATACTTACCTTTTATAACTGGGCACTTAAAGGGAAAATAAAACCGGCCATGAAGCGAGTTAAACTGCCGCTTTTGATTATTTTCAATGACGTCATTAATAATTTTCCTAGAATCTATAGGCCAATAACTGTCCTCCGTAATTTAAAAATTTCAGGTCCAGTACTTTCGGTGAAACGGGGGGGGGGGGGGCTTTTTTTCTTTCTTCATTTCACTTCAAAAAAACCAGAAGTGTACTTTATCATTTTAATAATCTCTGTCGTTACCCCCAACATGTTTTATCTCCAGATTTGTCTGTTTGTACATGAACTTTGTTCGATTCGTTTCTTAATACTACTCCGTTCTCAGTTCTGTATCTTCCTATCATGGTGACCTACTTGGTTGCCTTGTATTGCCTACTTTGTTGCACGACACAACTTAGAAGGCTCGCGCATTAGCAATAACAGACTCTGCATCAGCGTGCTTAAGTGCTTCGCCGCGCGCCTTCTAAGTTGTATTCTGCTGTGACACTTATTCTCAATCCGTCCGTCCTCCTTGCAGCGATGGAGGGCGGCGCGTGGTGCGCGCGCGACATCTCGCTGCGCGCGCAGAAGAAGTTCCTGTCGCGCGTCGGCGGCTCGGCCAGCGCCCGCGCACTCGTGCTCGACGAGCACGCCGCTAAGCTGCTGGACCAGGTGACGTATTTATAACTCATAACACATACATTTTTTACGGACACAAGAACATCCATATTAATATTATAAATGCGAAAGTAACTCTATCTGTTACCTCTTCACGCTTCAACCGCTGGACCGATTGAGATGAAATTTGGCATGGAGACAGTTGGGGTCCCGGGAACGGACATAGGCTACTTTTTATCCCGGAAAAACGCATAGTTCCCGCGGGAACGCGATAACCGAATTCCACGCGGGCGAAGTCGCGGGCAGAAGCTAGTTAATATTATAAATGCGAAAGTAACTCTGTCTGTTACCTCTTCACGCTTCAACCGCTGGACCGATTGAGATGAAATTTGGCATGGAGATAGTTGGGGTCCCGGGAAAGGACATAGGCTACTTTTTATCCCGGAAAAACGCATAGTTCCCGCGGGAACGCGATAACCGAGTTCCACGCGGGTGAAGTCGCGGGCAGAAGCTAGTGAAGGTATAAATACATACAAGAAAAAAAAAAGAACGGAATAGAAAAACGGAAAACCAAAAAAAAAAATGTACATTTAAAACGACGGTAGATACCTACGAGGAACATTGATCATTAATTAATTACGCTGTAGTATGATGTGAAAATAGGACGCAACGCAACTAAGGCCCACTTGTACCAAGCTGTTAACTGCGTGCTAACCGTTTAACTCAGATTTATTAGCGAGGTTAGCGGCTTGGTGCAAGTCGGCCTAGGCATGTGCTAGCCTAGCCAGACCCACAGCGTTGGTTTTCAGCTGGTAAGAAAGCGTATATGTTACCTTGAATTTGCTCGTAATCGTGTGTCGTGAAGCTCTCACCACTCGTGAACCACTCATCATTCATGTTTTCATTCAGAAATTAATGAACATAGGAAAATATTTGACAGCTATTTGCGACGTTGCCAACTTTCGGAGTAAACCCCTTGAAGTTAGGCAGACGATAAAACAGTCTTGAGACTGGCGATGTGCCTTCATTCAATAATAAGTAATAGTAAGTATTACTTATTGTTTGGGTAAAGGAGTAAATTACTCTACTTCTTCGGCCAAGCGCGCACTACGATATTTTGTCGTGCGATAATTTTGTCGCAGAAATGCAACGTACGGGTTTACATGTCACTGCACTGTGCGCATACGCGAAAAAAATATCGTAAAATAAAAGTAATTTGTCACATTTTGTCGCGATAAAATCGTGTCGCAAAAATTAAATCGTGGTGCGCGCTTAGCCTTCCTTAAACGATAGGTATCTATCTCTTTCCAGTTCCTGTGCGTGCTGCGCTCCAGAGTGGAAAAGCGCGAGGCTGAGAAGATGGTGAAGCACGTGATCAAAGCCGCCGTGAAGCTGGGCGTGCTGCGCCGCCACGGCCAGCTCTCGCCGGCTGACGAGCGCATGCTGCTCGCCTTCCGGACCAAGTTCCACGTGAGTTGAACCACCACAGCCACCAGGCCTCCAGAGTGTTTGGGCTAGTCCCCTATCTTGAACCACCACAGCTCCCTCCAGACCTCGAGAGTGTTTGGGCTAGTCCCCTATCTTGAACCACCACAGCTCCCTCCAGACCTCGAGAGTGTTTGGGCTAGTCCCCTATCTTGAACCACCACAGCTCCCTCCAGACCTCGAGAGTGTTTGGGCTAGTCCCCTATCTTGAACCACCACAGCTCCCTCCAGACCTCGAGAGTGTTTGGGCTAGTCCCCTATCTTGAACCACCACAGCCCCCTCCAGATCTCGAGAGTGTTTGGGCTAGTCCCCTATCTTGAACCACCACAGCCCCCTCCAGACCTCGAGAGTGTTTGGGCTAGTCCCCTATCTTGAACCACCACAGCCCCCTCCAGATCTCGAGAGTGTTTGGGCTACCAGTATCTTGAACCACCACATCCTCCTCCAGATCTCGAGATTTTTTGGGCTTACCACTATCTTGAACCACCACAGCCTCCTCCAGACCTCCAGAGTGTTTGGGTTAGTCCCCTATCTACAAACATTATACTTCAAGAACCTTTCAGAGACTCGCTCTGTTGAGTAACCAGCTACCATCAGAGCAGCATGGGATACGTTCTACTGCCTCCCCGACCAGCGCATGCCTTAGGCCGGCCACATATAGTCAGAATTCCGATTCGAAATTTCGAACTCTTACCCTCCGTGCAAATCTATGGACCACATACGTTCGGAATTACGAACGGATAACTACTGTATAGTATATATAGTAGGTCCATAGATTTGTATCCATCCATCCATTATTCGCATTTCGGTCATTTCTTTTCATATGCCTTTTATTCATTGGTTATCATTATGACTTTGCTAATCATTGGTATCGCTACAGATTCAAAAAGCTGACTGTCGACCCTCAGTAAATGAAGAGGCACCAAAAGAAGAAGAACAATCATCGGTAATGATATTTTGTTTGTAATTTGCAGACCGTCCTGATGGCAGTGGTGTCGTTCGTGGAAGTGGACTTCTCCTACGACCGCGAGTTTCTCCAAGACGCGCTGCGCGACTCGCACCAATCGCTCAAGTAAGTTGATACTTAAAACGCACTCTTAATGCCAAAAAGATTTAGTGAATTTTATTCATCTGGGCACTTTAGACGTCAACTGTGAATTTACAGGGCCTCGCAACTACGTACGCCGCGGCTATTGTAAGGGGGAGTCAGTGTACACTTATATGTATAATTACCTTGACTCTGATAGTATGATGATGATGATGATGATGATGATGATGATGATGATGATGATGATGATGATGATGATGATGATGATGATGATGATGATGATGATGAGGATGACGATGATGATGATGATGATAGTATCAATAATAGTCACAAAATCTGTTTCAGGTCGGTAGTAGAGCGCCATCTTTCGGACAAGTCCGTGTCCCGTCTAGCTGGCGTGTTCGCTCTGGTGTCCCGACCGGAATTACTAGACTCTCTCTTCTCCGGCCAAGTCGACGAGGACGTCGTCAAACTCTCCAGGATGCTCCGCAAGGAACTTGACCGAGGCCTCCTATAATCCACCAGGTGAAGCCACACCGTCCTACCAATCTGTCTTCACAGACTCTTCTAACGGCGAACGCCACGTGATCTTCGAAATCTTCGAATCACATTCGTTATCCTCATGAATGGGGATTTGTATTGTATCTCAATAAGACTTCGACTTCGAACTTTAGGTAAATATCTTGTGCACTCAGTTTCGACCTTGATGTTTGTCGTGAAGTCTTAGGGGAAGTTCGGAGGATCTTATTGAATGTCTAATGGTCTTTATGGCTATGAATATGTCAAACAAAACGTTTGATGAAGCCGCCTTTAACTTTCTTTAATCAGCGTGTTTGATAATTCGAACATTTGTCACGATTCTTTCAAAGTGACTTGCATTGTACGTTACAGTCGAAACATTGAGAAAATTGTACGTAAATTAGATAAGTTGGCACTTCACAATACTTAGTCATTGCGTTTGTCGTATAGTTCTAGATCTTGCTTGAGCCTAATCTCACTAGTTGTACGTTTTTTTTACACGATTTTTATTTGGATATTGAATTTTTATACTAACCGCTGGATGGAGTCTTAAAATGTTTGGATGTAAAATTTTATTGTAGCGATTTCATGATATTCATTATTAACTATGGTTAACTTTATAATTTTACTTCGCTCGAATGCATTTCCGACCGAATTGGGAATACTCGTTGTTTATTTTATGCGTATTAATGAATTGGTCTTTTATCGAATTTTAATTGTAAATATAATTTATTTTAGGTCTATGCTTATCAGTCATTATTATAGATAGGTACGTCAACGTTCTAATGTGTTTAAGTGAAACTTATTCGTATTCGAAAAGCAGAAGTTTTATAATTGTGCTCTTTGAAAATTTTCTTACACCACATCACTCACAATATTATATTAGTAAATAATACTCACTTGTTGTTTTCTGTGTTTATTTAATCACTAGGAATTTGATATGAGAAGTTTTAGTTCCGAACAGAGGATCAACTTAATCCATGTTATTTTCTCGTCACACCCAAATACTCTAGTATATCTCACACTTAGATTTTAGGTTTTTACGAGTTCTTAGAAACCAAATTACTAGGTATCCGCTAAATCTTTTTAGTCTGTATTATGCCACAAAATTGCTGTTATTATTAACGCTTGCCTTATGTGTTGCCAGTATTTAATATTAATACAAGACTTACGAAAGTCAAAGTTTCTTGTGAAAAGACAACAAAGTCTTGTATACAATTATCACGATCTTATATGATGCTTACTTATGGGAAGGAATATTCTAATCGGTGGCCGGTGGCATTACACTTCTTTACATAATGATAACAACGATGACGATAAATGATGATGATGATGATGATGATGATGATGATGATGATGATGATGATGATGATTTTAATCGAAAAAACCGTTAATACGATTTTAACGAATGATATTACTTAATTTATATGCCACCGAATGAGACGTAAAGTAAATTATTAGGTACCACTTGTTGTATCACTTTGCCTTCACGAGTTTTTTTAAAGAATACATTTACATGACATAGAGTAAGTTTATGAAATGACATTACAATATAATTGATGTATTATTTATGTATTAGTTGTGTAGTCTTTTCCTGCGAGGTCGGAGCAGTGTTAATTAAGGCTAGTAGGATGCATTTAATAGCTGTACCTAAATGTGATTTTAATGTTTATCCGTATTTGTATATGTTAATGGTTTATGTTAGACTAAGCGCAGTTACCAGATAGCCTAGACATATTGAACAGATGGAACAACATTGTTTAATGTAACCAAAAATATATTGTTTTTAACGTTTTATACATGTACCTACCTAACTGATTAATGTATTTATACTGTATCAATAACTTCGTGTAAAGATGTATCTTGTATAATCTCAAAATACTATTGGACCAAAATTTTATATCTCCAAGCAGTCGACATATCTGAACTGAAATTCATATCTCAATTTCGTATTAAATAGCAATAACTATTATTTTTAATACTACTTTTAACTTAGTGCTTGTAAGTTTTCCGTGAGATAATTTCCTATTTAATCTTCACATGAGGTGAGACTCGAACAAAAATCACAATAATAATAACTGCAACTTTAATAATTACAACATTCACAAATAGCTTAGATCAGGTAATAAATACATGAACAAAAGTAAACTTTCCAAGCGGTCTGCTTTACAAAGTCGTGAACAAATCTTTTTTCCGTTTTAAATCCATAAGTAATCAAACACTAGTGGTATTATATGCATCTTTACGGTCACTTTGCTTTTTTGACACTAGCGTACATATTATAGCCTGGTCACTGTCAATTATTGTGTACAGGCATCGTAGATCAAAGTACGTCCAAGTTTAAAATATACTCTAGAAATGGATTGACACGAACGCTGAAGAAGTTTTTATTATTGGAATTATTCACAGTGTATGGTGGTCTGTGGTAGTGGTTTTGTCAAATTCCATGTTGATTGTTGGTGTATGTGATTTCGTAATATATATTTTAACATGGTTAGTATTAACACAGGACAGACACCATAAAAGCACGATTTCGAACACAATTCGAATGAAGTGTCAATGTTTGCGTGCGAGGACGTCTGTACACTTGTAAATGTGTGTACCAACTACGCGGGCCAGTGATTCATTCTCCATCTCCGGATGAAACAAATGACGGTAAGGGCGAGTTGGGCGCGAGTTGCGCGCCGGCTAGATTCAGGCGGTTGATTCCGTGGCCATTCTGTATGTAGTACTATTAAATGTTCTGTGGTATTAAAAATGCCAGCAAAAATAACCAAAACCTAAAACAAATTAATATGGTTGATGGTTGAGAAGCACATTTACTGATTCGCACAGTATCAGTAAATTTGCTTGTTAGCTGATTTGCAAGTTAGAGAATCACTTTATTTCACTTTAAAATTGTAAACGATAAAATGGACAAATGACATCAATTCGGTATAGAAATGTTCAACGAATTTGATACAAACCACTACACGACTCGGTGTGACAAAGTTGTAAACGATTTCTTGCCTAGTTTTGCCGACGGCGACGCCCGTCAACTGTCATAGCTAGATAAAATCAAAGACACGTCCATGGATTGTATTAAAATGACAATATAAG
Organism: Aethes cnicana; assembly: GCA_963971205.1. Classification (NCBI taxonomy): domain Eukaryota; kingdom Metazoa; phylum Arthropoda; class Insecta; order Lepidoptera; family Tortricidae; genus Aethes; species Aethes cnicana. The sequence goes on from OZ020286.1 coordinate 3,738,731, forward strand.
TGTGTATAGATTAATTTTGTTGTTTTACGTGGTATTCTGTGTTCAATGTTCTGTCGTACTTGAAATTTGGATGAGCAAGTCTAATGTAATATTAATGTTTATTAAATATTTTACACAATAAGTATTTGTTGTTTACTTTCCTCCTCGTCCTTTGAAAGTAAAAGCTTGAGAATATCAATGGATTCGGCTCAAATGCTCTCTTGATGAGAAGAGACCTGTGCCCAGCAGTGGGACGGAAATAGGCTGCTGTGGTGTGGTGGTGGATGACAAAATAAAACGAACAATTATTGTGAAAGCACCAGTCAATAATTTATTCACTAAAATCTCTTAGTATACAAAACATGGTAAAGTTTCCGAGGGTGACATCGATCTAGTACAAGTGCTGGCGAAACGCGGGACACATACTTTTTAGACCGTCACTTGACGATAAAAATGTCCCACTATTTTGTGTCATTAAAAACACAAAATTGTAAATGGGACCTATTTATTTTCAAGTCACGAGATATGGTCGCGTTTAGACAACCCTCTGAAAAGAGCGAAACCTTTTTACGAGCATCGTAGCAGGTAATCTTACATTGATTAAAACAGAAATATGTTTTCACCAGCTGGAACCCCGGTCTCTATTGGGCTAGTGGGTGTATTCTTTCACTGATATACTGGTGATGTATTCTTAACTGGTGAAAATCTTATTGTGTTTTCAATCATACCAAAACATTTTTCAACATGTGTACAGGGTACCTAAAGAGATTTAGTCAGGTTTCACTTTCTTTCAACATCTAGGTTGTCTAAACACGAACTATACTTATGCTAATTTTAAGACTTCTCTTTTCAAGAGAAACTTCTACACATCCGAACATTTATTAATTACCTAGATACCAATTAAACAGTCGTTGACGATGAGACAGAGTTTATCGAAGTTCAATTCCCTCGACTGAGATCATGGAAAGACGTCATCAGTTCAGTTTTCATTGTTCGGTTAATTTCTTATTTGGTTACTAATTGAAATTAACTAGGTACTTCGTTAGTTTGGGTTATTCAGATCCAATCCCTTAAATTTCATAGGCGAGGAAGCGATAGAGGCTATCGACTCAAGAAACGAACAAAAGATTAGATCTCGTGTCAGTAAAAGAGACACAGTATCAAATAGCTTTTTCAAGTTTCTCGCACATTGTCGGCGGTGGGACAAGTGTCTTAAATTATAGGAGATTGGTCCGGAATAACTCGCCCATATAAGATATAAGTAGGTAACTTGGGTATCAGATAAGAGCTTACAGTAAAGTATTGAATGAAACACTAAAGCGTTGACTATTTACATATACTTACATCAAGGAATGTTGAAGTACGGAGTGTATATTATAATACAAGTAGAATAGTTCGTTACATTTAAGTATTTACGCAACAATACACAGAAATAAATTGATTTCATTAAATTGTTTTTGCAGGTACACTCACTCAAGCTCGTTACCTATTAAGTATGTAGGTACGTTTTCAATATGGAAACATTGGATATTTTCTGGTTGGTAATTTGAACTTTTTATCAAGTAGGTATAAGTGATACGGCTTGGTATCTCAAATATAGTTCAAATTATGTGAAAAATTATTGTCACAATATGATTTCCGTGAGAAATGTTGCGAGGTCGCGAAGCCTCGGTAAACACATAAGGAACTACTATCAGATCTGAAAATAAACAATAAAGTTCGTCTTAATGCTGTCGGAAATGAAATAGCCTACCTAAGCTTCAATTCTAGATTTATAATTGTTTAAAATATCTTTATGGTACATGATAGCGACGGTGTTTTTTTTTTTTTCTACTTTAGGTATAGTCTGGCATTGACTGAATCGATGGATATATAAATACAGATATACCTAGTCAGCATTATGTATTTCATGATTATGCAACTGTTGCCGGTGAGCTTACTATATACACTTAATTGTAGAATTTAAAGTTTCATTCTACTTCCACAAACTACATAATTTTAGTATAAAATAGATTGATTTCCCTAGCCTAGATCTAGTTCTAATATACATAGTGCTATGTATACATAGGTTTATTTATCAATAACTGATAACAGTGTTTGAGTATTTTATCAAAAATACTTAAAATAATAAACTGCAGATCGTTTCTGTATCGGTCGGTACACATGTAGGTAATTTACGGTCAAAGTTATGATTCTTAATATCAGATAAATGGCACTACTTTAAATTACCTGTATTTATTACGAAGCCTAAAATTTAAGTGATAATGACACGTACTTATGTTATTTAACTGACCATTTTACAAAAATAAATCTAATAACAATAAAATGACCAAAATATGTCAAATACTACTGAATTAATTTTAAATGCCTCATTTTGGGCACATGTACTTTATCTCAATACCAAGGTGGTAACATCAAGTGTTTATATTATAGATATGTAGAGACCAGAAGACTATTGGCGTATCTAGGTTATATTTCAGGGGGGCTGGCCGTAAATTTGTATTTTTGTGAAGTTATTTAGGTGTGCACTTTCGCTTTTGCCACGGCCTATTCGTCCTCCCCCTATATACGCCTATGCATGCAGAAGACTTAAGCAGGACCAAGGATCTATGTACTGAACCCGTCACAATTTTACGTGATAAGTATTCGGGTGCTTCAAACCGTAACCTAAATGGCAACTTATATCAACCATGAGTGAGTATGTAATAAGTATGTTGGAAATACATACGTATGTATTGATAATTTTTTTCTTCTATATGAACTTTCGAGTGCAACATGTGCTGTTACTCTAAAACAGCCAATTAGATGACGATGATCTTTACAATTTTCACCAACTGAAACGCCCGAACGTTCAGCACTTTCCTCACGATCTACATAGGTACATATTAAACACGAGATTGTCATTGTCTAATGTCTACGTACAAAATACGTTACACTACACGTAAATATGAGAAACTTTGAATGGAAATGTGAATAGAATGTGTAATTAGTTGATTGAGATACAAGACTGTGTGCGTTATACATATATATTTTAAAGTAAAGAGTCTAAAAATCATTGGTCATGAAACAATGTCATAATTTACTATCTACGATTATTAACTACAAATTATAGCTAATTCCATTCATTTCTGGACTTTGGCCGAGCCATCGTAAAATCTCGGCTTTGTAATGTGGGGAGGTGCATTAATAATAAGTGAAGTTGTAAGTGTTGGGAGTTCAGGCGCAATTATGGTATTTTTGAAAAGGTTTCGTAAATATATTTTGATATATTTCAAATCAATGAATCTACACACAGCATAGGTATTACAATATTTACAACAACGCAATTTTTCTTGTCATAGTCGTCTTTCATTGTGTGTAGTTTTTAGACTAAAATTAATGAGATATATTTTATATTCAAAATTCGAGTGAATAGTTGTTGATTGATAATTTAAAATAAGTATCGTGATCGTGTTTGGGAGCTCACATCTTGAGTTTGTGTAAGTCAATACAAATGAAAAATAGCTCTATTAGGTATATGAGTGTGTGCCTGTGATGTTGGGTCGAGTATGGTGCTCCTCGGTCTTTGAGCTTGTGCCAATACTGTCAGTTAATAACAAACATAAAAGGGTCAGATGATGGTAAAGTTGAGATTGTGTGCTCACTCATCGAGCTTGTGCAAAAAATAATTAAAAATCTATGGATGGTTGAGACTGGGAGTTCACTTCTTTAGCTTTTGTAAGTCGAGCGATACAAACAAATAGGTCGGGAAAAGAGGTCTCTGATAGCGTGTGGTAGGGTCGAGTTTAGTGCTCACTTCTTGAGCTTGTGCTACTTGTTATAAACATAAAAGGGCTTTAATCTGCGAATGGTAGAGTAGAGATTGCTCACTCCTTGAGCTTGTGCTAGTTGATATAAACATAAATAAAAGTCTTATCTGTGGATTGACTTTGGGGGCTCACTGCTTAAAATTTTGCCAGTTGATAAAAATATAAAAGGGTTTCTATCTGCGGATGGTTAAGTTGAGATCGGGAGCTCACTTCTAGTCGATCGATACAAAGAAAAAGAGCTCTCCATGAAAGCGAGTCACTCCTTGAGCTTGTGCTTTTGTTATAAACATAAAAGGGCTTCAATCTGCGGATGGTAGAGTAGAGATTGCTCACTCCTTGAGCTTGTGCCAGTCGGCGATCTGCCGGCGCGGCGCGGCCTGCACCTCGCGCCAGTGGTGCCGCGCGCTGCCCGCGCCGTTCGCGCCCAGCTCCAGTCGCCCGATCACCTGCGGCAGACACGGTCACTTGTAGCCTAACTAGGTATACAATTTACATATACACTATAATCATCGTCATAGTAATAGACCGGGAGATGCTGACACAGAATTCCGAACCATTTGTACCAGGCTGGCGAGTCTACAGGGGTATAATTAAGTAATGACGAAAAGGAAAATCTTGGTCATAGCGCCAGTACCGGGGGCCCAATCGCGTGAGCGTTAATCGAACGTGTCGCATAAATTACGAAAGTCGAACGATTTGTACCACAAAAAATCTTGTATTTTCCGATAGTCCATGAAAAACAAAGTAGGCGATCGCGTAATGCCATACTTCTCCGGCGCGGCCTACATCCCGCCATACCGACTAAAACATGTTAATTAAAAACCAAAAATTGAACAATTTGTACCAGGCTAATTTTTGCACGGATAATCATCGTCGAATAGCCATTCACGAAAATCACCATGCCATACTTTTCCGACGGGGCTAAATAGCCCCGCTCCAAAGATGTAATTTTATTTTATTTTGTAGAACGAAGGCCCCCGGTACTGGCGCTATGACCATGATTTTCCTTTTCGTCATTACGTAATTATACCCCTGTAGACTCGCCAGTCTGGTACAAATGGTACGGGATTCTATGTCAGCATCTTCCGATCTATAAACCCAATGACTTCGCAGGCCGAGAATACACTTTTCTGTAGCAAGTGGCATTCTAAGAGGTACATGAGTGGACACGACCGACCCTTTGAGAACGGGATTCAGGATTCGCTTGCTATTATCTTCTTCGATATGCCTCTTATGTACAAAGTGTAGGGGATAGGCTGGAGGTTCCAATAAGAGTTTCAAGGCTCCTATTGGACATTGTCCTCGTTTCTAGGTCGGATAGTACTCGTACATCAGTTGGCCTGTAGTTATAATACTGTTGAAGTCTATTTGTATGTTGCCTCATGCGTCGCGTGAGGAAATCCTAGCGTAGCTCATTTATGTGTGCCTGTCTTTAGCAAATTGACGCTGTTGACGCGCCCGAACCGAAGTAGGGTCAACATTTGAATCAGTGATCATCATCATCATCATCATTGTCCTCGTTGTCATCGTTCTCACCTCGTTCTTGGTGACCCGGTCCCAGTCGAGCACGAGTAGTTCGAGAGCCACGTGGTCGAGCTGCTCGCCGGGCTTGGCGGGCACCTCGAACACGAAGGACTCGTTGAACACGGGGTTGAGGGTCCGCTTCTTAACGTGGGTCTTCTTCTTGGCGATGCGCTGGCCGTTGTACAGCAGGTACATCTTCACGTAGCTGCGGATCAAGGAGATTAATTTATATAAAATCCTTCCTGACTGACTGAAGACAACGGACAGCCGAAAGTATTCGTTGTAGGAAGCTGAAATTTGGCATGTGAGCTCCTTGGGGAGTGTAGGGGAGCACGAAGGGAGGATTTCCCGAAATTCACAGACACAAGCTAGTATTAGATAAGTACCTATTAAGATAATGTTCGGGAACAACCATGCATCGTCATCGTTATCTGCAGCAGCAGTACACGTACCTCGGCTGCTGAACATAGTGTAACGGTTTTGGCCTCTCCGAATCTACGCCCGTCAATGAGTAATATTCAAGGAACGTCACATCCATATAAAAAAAAACATCTGTCTACGCGTGTTTGTCTGGATGATGATGCTCAAACTGAGTGGGTGTAAGTATTGCCGTATGAATGACTAAACACTGCACATTGCACAACCTGCCAGAGACTTGACAAGTCCAGAGAAGAGAGCGATCATCATCATGTCAACCAAAAGACGTCCACTAGCTGGACAATGGCTCGTCCGAGGCTTGCCAATCAGAGGAGAAGAAATCCAATTCTGATACTCATCGTGCACTACGCAATTATGTGTTAGCATCTTCCCTCTGTCCTGCCTGACCTAGGGATTTAATAACGTGGGTATCAATAGAACTAGACTCACGGGTCAGCGAGGCCAGTGACGTCCATCTTGGGCAGGTTGCGCGCTTTGAGCAGAACGACGGTGAGCCGCGCCGCGGCCGGCTGCCAGCACAGCGACACCAGCACCTCGCCGCGACCCACGCTGCGCATCTGGAAACACCGCATAAATAAATAAATTAACTGCTCTGACGTTGAAACAGCGCGGGCACAGGTACTTGTAGTGTGGACTTTTAGTTCGGGCGCCAATTGTAACGAGCGCTCAGTGGGCCTATTCGGTATTTTCCTATTTAGCGAGATGTTAAAGCTCTCTTCACCCATCTCACTTTAAAGGATTCATTTGTGGAAATATTTCAAAGTATTCCTCGTTCAATGTGGTAAAATCTTTCTTCACTGAACCTACCTTAAGATGAGTGGCTTAGCCCACCTGGGCACTACCTTATAGTTTTGTCGGGCTTAAAGGACTGCGTTATTCTCTATGAACTGTTACGTGCATGCGTATGCGTCCGTAATAATCAGATTATTTGTTTTGTTTCATTCTCTCTTGATTGAGCAATGAGCAACCTGACCAGTGGAAGAAAGCTTGAAAAAAAATAGAACCTTCCTTTCACAATGTCTTCAAATTACGTACCAAGAAAGACTTAAAAATATTGTAATCTAAAAAGGAGATGAAAAAGAGTAACTATGTACATAGGACTGGAGATGGAGAATCTTGCAGGAGGTTT
>OZ020286.1:3745809-3797001 GCA_963971205.1 Aethes cnicana
TATCGAGTTCCTGCTACCCAATTTCATCTAATCGGCTCAGTACTTTAAGCGTGAGAGGAACAGACAGACAGAACAGAGCTACTTTCGCATTTCTAATATTAATTTGGATTAAATGTACTTACTTAAGTAGATTAATTAAGGTAGATACTGTGGAATTGCCAAACAGCACTAGCACGGGCAGAAGGCAAGCATGAGGCAAGGGGGCGAATGCGCCCCCAACCAGACGCGTAAAGTCTCGCAGACGAGGCATTGCTTTTAGGTTTTAATAAAAGTCAGCGTAATTTGGCAGCGCTGTTATTCGAGAACGAAAATTCTATTGGTAGCAAATAACCGCCCACCTAATAGTGGTGAAAAGAAAGACAGCAGTCGACTTGTATAAGTATTTACTGGTGTCCGTGCAGTCTTGTCAGCATTGACCTTGTTAGAAGCTCAATTAATTATTTCTATATTTAGTCTTTTGTGAAGCGAATTATATCGTAACATAAAACAAGCAACGTTAACTTCCAGTCATATAATCCGGCTAGATTTCATGTCAAGTGCCCATTGTTCTGTACATGAAAAGCACGTTGTACGAGCGAAGTTCACTGTTTACTGAAGAGCATATCGAACGGAGCGTGTCTTTTGTTCCTCACTGTCGCAGGAACGTCTGAAGTTTGTCTTTAGACACGACAAAAACCTACAACCGTCCTTTAATGATATTGTACATGTATTGTTTTACCTTCAAAGGAAACCTCTCAGGATCTACTAATGGCTTTATTTCTTTACATATTTGTTTTCCTTTATTAACAGTGAACTCATAAGTACCTAAATCCCTATTAGGTACTTATGGACGACAGGGTGAAGAAATCGAAATTCTAAATAGTCCGTCAGTCAGGTAATAAAAAAATATTAGACACGTATTTTTTGTTTTATCAAATTACCAAAGAATGACTAAGTTAAAACGCATTAAGGCATTCACTGCCACTTCTGTTTTACGAACTTTCGCCAGGTGCCACATCTGTCATTAAGAGAACATTGCAACGCACATGTGCGTTCAAGGCACTGCGGGAAAGCCAGCAAAACGCACATATGCGTCGGTGGCAGTGAATGCGTTAAAGTTGGTGAGCGGGGGCTAACTACGTCACCGTTAGGTATAAATCGTACCTAACCGTGACGTCACGCGACATTTCAACTCAATATATCTCCGTTTATACTCAAACTTATGTTTGATTACGTGAAAAAAGAAAAAAATACGTGTCCAGTACTTTCCAATAATCTTCCTGATAGACTAAGGAAAAAAAGTTGTCGTCATCCCTATTGTGTTTACTTGCTGCACACTGACATGACGGCACCACACCCTAGTATTATTTTTTTAAGCGCCGGTGGCCATATGCGTTTGAAGTCCCCAATCCGCATTGGGCCCGCGTGGGGACTATAACCCAAAGGCAAAGGGACGTAAATAAGCTGTTGCGGTTGGCTATCTATGTTTTTTTTCGTGTGGCGGCAGTGTTACCTAGTTTGTGGGCGAGCGAGTTGCGCCGGCGCGCCACCCAGCAGGCGACGCCGGCCAGCGCAGCCAGTGCCAGAGCCGCGGCGCCACACACCAACACCCAGAACGTCGCGCCATGCCATTCGCCCGCTGCAACAACACATATCCTATATATATTACCTTACACTTTAAATAAATAAATATCATGGGACATTTCACACAAATTGACCAATCCCCAAACTAAGCTAAGCAAAATACATACGTATATAAATACTAAACATCCATGACTGCACTATTCATGTATATTTATATATGCTAACGATAAGAAACAGCTCTAAAACGATTTCCATGAACTTTCAGTTTTCGGGGGTGACAAATCGATCTAACTAGGTTCTAGGAAAATTCATTTTTAACTATTTTCCCCCGAGCAAATCTCGGTCGCTTAGGTGCTATACAAATCTTTAAGCCGGCGAACCACACGGTCGAGCTACTCCACGTGTGGGGTCACAAACGCTTCGTATCAAAATGTAGGTGGATACTTCCACAGCAGCGCACTGCCATTCTGCACGGACAATACATTAATAAACCAACGTTTGGTGTGGGTTCGGTAATGTCGTCCTCACTTTTCCATATATTACAGGAAACAAAATATTAAAAACGCTTTCGTAGTATTTTTCGCAACGCGTAATAATATAGAAGCAAAGCAGAGTCCGCTTGTTCGGAACGCAGATATGTGAAAGAATGTCTACTTACAGAGGATTGGGAGAATTTACACGACAGACTGAATACTTATTGAATCGGATTAAAATAAATAGGTATGCCGTTACTGGCCATAAAGACTCCTTAGTAAATAAAATAATAAAATAATAAAAAATATGTACCTGTCAGAGAGTTGCAGCTGTTTTTTCACGAGCAGTCGGAATAATAACGCAAAAATGGAGAAAACTGAGGTGAGAGCGGTTATTAAATACTTCTGTTTGATAAAAATGTGTACTAGAATAGAATAGAATAGAATACATTTATTGACAATCGGACGACACAGAGATACAAACAAACCCAGATGATAATACATGAGAAAAAAAACTACATAAAAACTCTGTGCCGAACGGTGCCAAACAGGGTGCCACTCAGCATAATGCCGGAACGCTCGCTGGGGAACGTCGGCGCTGATTTTCAGTGACCCCTAAGTGACCACACGAACGACAAAGAACATTGAAAAAATAATAATGAAAAACAAAACAAACAAACTACTTATACTAAAGATATATACGCTGAATTAATGGGCACACTGGGCGAGTCCGCTCCACCGTATTCCACAGTGTGCCACGTGGTCAAAGGAGTTTAACTTGGGAAGAACATCCACTCAAGATGAACATCGCGAAGGCCGTCCATCTGACGCCATTACTAGAGAAAACGTCGAAAAAATTCATGATCTCGTTTTAACAGATAGAAGGATGACTATCAGGCATCTCGTATGGCAGCATTCAAAGAATCTTAACTGATGAACTACACATGAAAAAAGTCTCCGCTCGTTGGGTGCCTAGAATGTAAACGGCTGAACAAAAGAAAATACGATGTGGGATTTCGAAGTCTAATCTTGACAAATATCAAACAGGTCCCGAAACATTTTTGCGTCGGTTTGTAACCATGGATGAGTCTTGGATCCACCATTTCGATCCTGAGACCAAACAGCAATCCATGACCTGGAAGCGAGCGTCTTCCCCTACACCGAAGAAATTCAAGGTAGCAAGCTCCGCTGGTAAGGTCATGGCTTCGGTGTTTTGGGATGCTGAGGGAGTCATAATGATCGAATACCTGGAAAAGGGAACCACTATTACGGGCTCCTAATACGCTGACCAAATACGCAGATTGAGAGAGGCAATCAAAGAAAAGCGGCGGGGTAAACTTCGAGCTGGCATCCTGTTTCATCAGGACAACGCACCGCCCCACAAGGCGTTGCGATGGCTGCCATCCGTGATTCAGGGTTCGAATTGCTGGAACACCCCCCATATTCGCCAGACCTAGCCCCCAGCGACTTTTCTCCCTTTCCACGGCTGAAGGAAGATCTTAGAGGCAACAAATTTTTAAATGATGGCGAGGTAATGGCCGCTGTGGAGGCATTTTTGGAGGGTCAAGAAAAAGATATTTTTTTTAAAGGAATTCGTGGTCTGGAGAAACGATGGTCTAAGGTGTAGACTTGGAAGGAGATTACGTAGAAAAATAAATGATTTTATTAAACATTTTATGTGTCTTTCATACTGATTATCATTACTTTTGGATCACTCCTTAAAAAATCAATTAACGTGATTTTTTAAGTGTGATAAAAAAAAGTTAGATACAAAGTAGAAGATGTAGGTACCTAAATCGATTACGAAGCTTGCAGCGGATCACGGTATGTTTTTAATGATAACTACAATAAATTGTACATAATGACAAAAGTGATTGTAAAATCCTACTTGAATTAATGTTTTTTTATCTTTATCTTTATAAGCTGTGACTTGACTGTAATCAACACAGTCCTTAGTATTAAATCAAGCATCGATGAAATGATTGTCGAGGCAGCACGATGGGAAAATGCACAACAAGTTTGCACCTACACACAAATTGTTATTTATCAAGTTAAGACAAAGTATTGGCTTTCACACCTCGCCGTTTCAGTTGAATGTGACATTAATGTGTAAACTTTCAGTCCTAACGCCGGAAGGGTACCGTAAAAAGTACTCGCATGAATATTGAACTTGGCGATAATAAGTTTCGACAGTTATTTTGACGTAACTGCCGAAGTTGGCCTGTAAACCACAAGGGAATGTGCCGATTGGACGTCTCATAGCGCGAATTGAAAATTTGAATAGATTCTATAAAATACCTACACATGTTCCAAGTTCATTTCGAGGGAAAAAGTTCATGTATTCCTAGAAGTATAAGCGATGGAGATAAGTAGTATGGACGTATGGCCAGTGGGGCCAGAAAGTTCTCGAGTGGGGTCCGCGAACCGGGAGACGAGCTATCGGTAGGCCTCCAACAAGATGGAGCGTCGTTGACCTCGTAAAAGTCGCGGGAATCCGGTCGAAGCAAGTAGCACAAGACCGGTCTGAGTAGCGAGCGTTATTTATAATTTTACAGTATGGATGTACGATAGGTACGGCCATGTTGCGCGTGAAAATCATAATCCTCGACGGTAGTTGAATTTTAAATTGTATTCCAAGTAATATTCCCAGTACCTAATTACGAAATTTCTGGTCTGGACATTAATTCAGTAAGTGCCCAGTTTTTATATCCTAAAGACATTAGCCGGCTTTAGGTAAGCCTCTTGTGGCTCTTATTCCCCAAGCGAAAATATAAGATGGAGGCGCATTATTGATGTATTGAAGGTACATTTACATATTAAGTAAACCTTCAGAAGGTGAGAAGCTTTTTGATAAATTATTTATCTACTTACTACAAGGGTAACGTGTTCCAAGAATTTTGTCTACCAAAACAAAATTATAATTCGTTTGGTTTAAAATAGTAATTTGAGTGGATTCCAAGTATTCATAAATCAAACTCGATGAAAACATCACCTTCGTGTTATTCCTGAATAACACAAAACTAACTTTTAACTTAACAAAATGTGTATTATTTTATGAGACTAAGAATATTTTCAGTAATATTTTTTTATTACAATGGCGGCATATGGCTCTGTGTTACATAATGTGGATCTCACACGCACATAAGCCTTCGTTGCTACGAGCCTGCTACGTCGTAGCAGGCCTACGCTAATTGCCTAATGGTACGCATTTATTGCTACTGCGTCCCCTCTATTTGATAATTTCTTTTACATCACCCTTGGCCGTAAAGTGGGGTTTTCTGCCCGTCGAGAGAAAATCTCACTTTTTGGCCAAGGCAAGACGTAAAACTTTTGACAAACCACGGGCGGTAATTCGTAAAGCCCCAGATCGCATATTTATGGCCTTCACCTTCGATCTGGGACATTTACGAATTCACCACCCTAGGTCTGTAATGTACTATTAATTTTCAAGTTACAGACGCGACTTCTTGTACAGACTTATTCTTAGTAGACTAGACTTCTGCTTGCGACTTCGTCAGCTTGGAATTCGGTTATAGCATTCCCGCGGGAACTATTGTTTATCAGGTAATTCTGGAATATGACTTACCCCGGGACTCAAACTATCTATCCATACTAAAAAGTCGTATGTTTAAACATGAAGAGATAACAGATAGACAGACAGAGCTACTTTCGCGTTGATAATATTAGTATGGATATTTGTCTTAAAGCTTCAATAGGCAATGTTTATGGACTGTCCCGGGTAAATAGTTTGCCAATAAGCCCACAAAAGCATGCAAACACATTGTTACAATATTTGCCCCAAGTTGACCGCAACTTTGACCAAACACAGACGAGAGGTAACAGACAGACGGACAGACAGACAGAGTTACTTTCGCATTTATAATATTAGTATGGATATGGATAACATTAAATAAATTACCAAATGCCACATTTTAGCAGGACCTCGTAAGATTTTCAGAAGATAAAGAGTGAAATTATTGCGATTTTTCCACCGACTAAATCACGGTATTTAAACACAAAAAAGTACTTAAGAGCTGCTGACGTAGATATATAGAGATCTTCTACTATCTAAAGTCCCGCGCCTTCACATTTCAAAACGCTTTAATGTATTTAAAAAGCACCACCAACACTCTCAACACATGTGTGCGTGCTGAGACAGCCATCAACTACGCGTTGAGTGTTGGTGGTGCTTTTTAAATAATAATAATAAAAAATTGAAGCGTTTTGAAATGTGAAAGCGCGGGACTTTAGATAGTAGAAGATCTCTACCTACGTATACCTACATAATGACAAAAAAATCTACCTGCGCTTAAAATAGAGCTCTTACGTTCACCCTAGCGTAGGCCCAGCTGTCAATTATGATATTGACATGTTACGTGGAGCGCGATCGAGTTCAATACCTATTGGTAATTGGAGTATGGTAGACTGATCGGCTACGAAAACAGAGAAAATATATAAAAACTAGCTTCTGCCCGCGCCTTCGCCCGCGTGGAATTCTGTTATCGCGCTCCCGCGGGAACTATGCGATTTTCCAGGATAAAATTAGCCTATATCCTTTCCCGGGACTCCAACTATCTCCATACCAATTTCATTTCAATTTCGTCCAAATCGGTCCAGCGGTTGAAGCGTGGAGAAGTAACAGACAGACAGTTACTTTCGCATTTATAATATTAATATGGATATTCGCTCGAAAATTAAACAGAAAGTACTCTCAAATGGTATGGAATGCACGCTCGGGTACTTAGCGTTAACAAGTCTGTCAAATGCGGTAGATGCGACTTAACCTCAGTATTTTAATAATAGATACGATAGCAGAGAGGCAGATTGTAAAAGTACCATTAAGAGAATGATATTGCTGTTAATATGGTGAAATGCCGTTGAAATTTTAATCACGCTATTTACAGTTACAGTTAGATATGAGACACAGAGTTAACCGATTGCTGAAAGTAAAAGGAGGTTAACACAGTGTCTCAGCGGGAGGGCCATAACAACAAACTAGGTCACCGCCGTAGCGGGGGGTGTTGTTAAAGATATGCGAATTATAATCATGACCAGCTTCAAGTTAAGGCCATTCATAGACCCAGCTCAGCCGTCACTGTCACTCGTGGGACGAGTGAAAGAGAAAGCGCTACGGACAGAAGGCCCGATTTAGTTAGTATTTAACGCGTTTTAATTTCTATAAAAATACCGTCTAAAAATGGTATTTATAAAGCTGTCGATGTATGCATATAATATGAATAGTTTTTGTGTTATAATTAGTTTTACACTGTTTGATATAATAAACTGGAGTAAAGTTGGATTAGCGGTCCGAGTTAGAGGTTACTTTGGAATTAAATTGTATCGAGCGAAGTTTCGTGAAACGTGTATCGAAAGCTGTCAATGTACGGATGATATAATCAAATATAACATATGTTTTTTTCATATTTTTAACTTTTAACATTTCTTAGAAAAGTATGGTCTTAAATGAGCAATTTGACGATACTGGGTCAAGGAAGGGCCTTAATCTTGGATTTTCTGAACAAGACATTACATATTTTGTGAAAATGCAGGGGCTCTATTCGAAACGTTACATAGGGAAATGGAAACTCCCTATCACTATCGTCAAAAAGCGTCACGGCGCTCAAATTGAACTATAAATGCTGCTCCTTAAAGTTCGGTTTCAACACCGTGACGCTTTGCTACCGTCAAAGCGTCACAGATAGGGAATTTCCTTAGTCCCAGATTTCATTTCGTAACACATGTAGGTATTAATATTAATGTACCTAAATATCATTCCCTTCATAAATATAAATGTTAATTTGATTTCTACAAAAAATCGTGTAGGTACGTTTATTTAACTAGTTAGAATTTTATTTGTAAGTGTGTGTGTGTGAAAATCTGATCCCGTAGGAATACTGCGATGAAAATTGAATACCTACAGATGTTTGGGCGTGATTGGGTAACAAAGATCCATACTTTAAGATTAACATATCAAAATTAAGATTTCTGTAATATCTACTTCTCAAGTCCTCGCAGATTCATGTAATTTAAAAAAAATATATATATATAATCCATTGTAATTTAAATGAAAACGTTAAAAGTTTGACTACCCGGTTGTCTACCGGTTATATACAAAAAGTTAAGGTAAAATAAACTTAGTTACTTAGTTATTAAAGTAAGTCCGCTCGACGCGAATTCGCGTCATCGGTAGACTACGGACTACTCGAGATCCACTCACTCTTTGTTATTTGTTCTGAAACTGAACCACTTAAAGTCCAAGTGAATTTTTCAAATTGTTTTGTTCATTTAATTACACCTACTCCGCTATCTCTCCTTAGTCAAAATTAATATTTACTAGCGTAAATGTAAGTCGGATACTTCAGATACTACAACAGCCTATTTACGGCCCACTGCTGGGCACAGGCCTCCTCTCATCACGAAAGGGTTGGGCTGTAGTCCCCACGCGGGCCCAGTGCGGATTGGGGACTTCACACACATCCTTGAATTACTTCGCAGATGCGTGCAGGTTTCCTCACGATGTTTTCCTTCACCGAAAAGCTCAGTGGTAAATTCAAATTGAATTTCGCACATAAATAAATTCAGAGGTGCGAGCCGGATTTGAACCCGCGACCCTCTGCATGAGAGGCGGTAGGTCAAACCACTACGCCACCACGGCGTCAATACTTCAGATATTCGTACTTTAATGTATCGATTCTCATACCTACCGAAACCCTATAACATGTTATGATAGATCTACTATGACGCTTATGCCGCGTCCCGTTTGTACTCATAATCCGTCCGACATTAATAACAATATCGACTACTGGTTACACAAGCAGTATAAATGCGTTTTTAATTACTGTTATGTAATTTGTTTAGCTAACTGTCGTCGTAATCTGATCGCAGGCACGTCACAGGACCATTAATTAATTTGTCAGCAACACGTGTAGCTGTTAGGCCATAGGGTTGATAGGCTGTTGATAGGCCGCCAACATGATGGAGCGGTGTCCCAGTAAAAATCGCGGGAATACGGCGGATGGTGGCACAAGACCGTTCTGACTGGCGGGCCTTGGTGAGGCCTATTTAAAAAAGCAGTGGACGTCTTTCGGCGGACATAATGATGATTAGGTGTAAGCCTTCAGGCTGTTAGGTTAAATACTGTGGTTGATTTGTAGTATTCTGAGTCTGCCTGCCCCCTGTTTATAGTCATTTGATCTGGTTACAGTTCACGATGGGATCATATAGGGAACGGAAAAGGAACTTGCCCGAATAACAGATGTCAGAAGTGACCGCTAAGTGAATCAGTAAATGCCCTAGTTCGATGAGCAAAGATGGCTGACCCCACCCAGTCTAATCGTAGAGCAAGGAACCCGGATGGATAAAGTGAGCTTCTTGGAATTGTATAGTACGAGTAATTTGCTCTCTCGCAACACATGATACGGCAAATCCTATATCCCTATATGTACATTGGACTCGAATGAGGTCCGAGGTGTAACCTACACATCATATGTCAATTTTTACATTCTTTTCTTTTTTTCTCTATATGACTCAGGCTTACACCAACGCCACGAACTTCGGTTTGTCCTCCGACAACTAAACCTGAGAATAGCCTCGGTGCAAGTGGACCTCAAAGGCTCTATTAACATCTTACAACTCTTTCAGATTTATTTCTATTAATAGATATTCATCGTTGCTAGGGACAAACAAGCCTCGCCCAAGATAACAACCCTCAGGCAATCCGAAGGGCTTTTGAAATTAACTACAAGGGTTTGTGGAGAGAGAAATGGAACGTTCTACAAATAATTAGATTATGTGATACCGGGAAATTTAACTTTAAAAAAATGGGTTTTATATAATATATTTTCTCCTTATTTAGAGACTCAATTAATACACATTACTATTTTAAATTCAAATAGTTTAGGCAACTGTCAAGCCTTGCCAGATGGTCTGGTCTTTAAAAGTAGAGTCATAAAACTTAACGTTCAACGTTAAGAAGCCTTCAGTATCGCCCTTGCCCCTGGTTTAGTGGATCTTTTATTGTCTGTAATCAATATCGCCCCCGCGCAATCTCGTTGCTCCAAGTGGCCAGACAACCCTCCACCTGACTTATAAGTATGAACTTAAGAATAAGAATGCAAGTTTAGGAGATTTAATTAGCAGATAAAAGAGAGGCAATGTGTTAGGTACTAATAATATTTCTAAGTACACATATAGTATAGGAAAATATGAAATCCTCTACCTGAAATACGTTACGAACACCACCAACACTAAGTCTACTTTAGAAAATGTATCAAATAAACAACCAGCCATAAACTCCTTTTATCAAAATTGGTCAAATGGGTTAGCCATTAAAAACAATCATTAAATAGAGGTACTTACTTTCTTATATTTTTGTGAAAGATATATTACTTGCATCCCTCCGTTATTACCAGATGTCATCCCCCGTCCAGTAAATCCCTCAGAAATGTACGATTCGGATCTATCCTAGAGATATAGAGGTATCATGTCATCAAGACAAACGACCTCCTCGTAAAACTTCCAAGTCGTAGAACTAAAGGGTCTGGCCTGGCCACACCTGGGGATTTTGACTAATGTGGCAGAATCACTTACCTACTTTTTTTAGTTAGAAATTATTATTACTATACTAAACAAGTATTAAAACTACTTAAAAAATAACTAAAATACTTACTTATACTAGATTCTATCAAACGATTCCAAGTTGTGCTAAGTCACTGCTAAGTGTATCCATATTAATTTTATAAATGCGAAAGTAACTGTGTCCGTCTGTCTGTCTGCTTACCTCTTCACGCTTCCACCGCTGGACCGATTGAGATGAAATTTGGCATGGAGATAGTTATTATATAGCACAGGAAAGGAGATATCGCGGGCAGAAGCTAGTGTATAATAAAATACTGTAGACGTCCTTAAAAACCGCGGTCTGATTTATATGTCGACTCCAGTTATCTAGAATTTGTTTTTCTGTGACAAGTGACCGAAAAATTCTTCTAGATTCGGTCGTAGATAAATGTACGTGGATAACTTCACTCCCACGACTTTCAGTAGGTCACCTCGCGTCTTGATGGAGGCCTACAGATTCATCTTTCAGTAAGTGCTTAACATTTATTTAGATAACCGTATTTCAGTGACAAATAGAAAAGACATACATGTAATACTAGGACATTCTGGCTACAATGCCCATCAGTCTTTTGTTCACAGAAAAATCGCAACTTGAAATTGGTGCTGGTGACCCCTTGAACTTCACCCACTTGGAAACATACCTATACCATGAAATTGGATGTAACGTGTATCTCGTCTTTTGCAAACCTTTATAAGCGAAAAAGTAAAGTCGATAGAAAATGGCCTGAATGGGTTCGAGAAAAGGATGGTACGGCTGTGTGCCGTACTTGCTCGATTTGGGGGGGCACTACCGTGCCCCCAGATTTAGACCTTCTTTGAACGAGTTTGTTATTATTCGGCTACAGCTAAGGAATACAGATGATTCTTATACATATTTACAATTTACATAGGATGAGATTTTCAGCTCAATATTCACACTGATGATTTTTAATGACTAAGGAATTACTAGTTTTAGCTCTAACACACACACATGAATACTTATATGTTTCTCTAGTAGCAACATGTAAATTTCGTTCTACAAATTTCAGAAATTTTGATCAACTGGGGTCCTCGTACTCAATCTAGTTCCTACCTGTACAAAACTTCAGTACCAAGATCTTAGCAAAAGTAGGTATGAATTTTCCTTCATATAAATCCGCGCCAGGGGAAATTTCCTTACCGCCCGTCGCGCCCGTAAATAGGAATCCAAATTGTCAGCTTATACCTATTTGGGACAGATAACGTTCCGTTTACAGACTCCGAGCGACAGTAACCTTTGTAGTAGTTGAGAAAAGATCGGTATTCCTAGAGCAACTTTTATGTACTTAGCTGGGAGTTAGTTACTAAATGGATTGGAATATGTGTATTACATTAACGTTACGAATAGTACAAGTAGTCTCGCCCTTTAATATCCCAAGGATAGCAAGCAAGTGACTAAACGCGCGCGGCCGTAGCGGCAGTCGCGGGCCGAGGATGCGACCATTCATATATTTTTCTTTTATTAAGCATATAACAATGCGATCATACATATTCATGGTGGGTCAGAAAATATGGCAAATAATTAATCCACCGTATCGGCTATCGATTCTAAGTATATTGTATAGGTCTTTAATTTTTTTCGAGTTGGTAAAAAAAAATTGTATATGGGATTGGTTGTGTGAGCGACGCCTGAATCCTATACAAAATATTTTTTTTACCAGCTCAAAAAAAATTCAAGACCATAGCCGATACTGTGGGTTCATTATTTGCCATATTTTCTGACCCACCATGTATACATAACCCTGTAAAACTGTTTATACAGTTCTCATAGGACTACATGCATAGCCGCGCGCTCGGCGGCGATCGAGCGCTGGCCTTGAAATAGCACCTTTACTAGCATGAACGGATCTATTTTGGATGCCTCAGTCCATCGAAAATATTTGCAATAAGTAAATAAGAATATTGCTAGTATTTTAAACGGTACTTATTAATGAAAGTAATTCAAAAACAACTTAAATTAAAGCCTTGGATATTGCAAAGAGATGGGCCGACTATATTAGTCGCCGATTAGTCAGGAAAGACTATTCGGCATCATTTCTAGTCGGTGATCAGTCGACGACTAGGCGGCAAAAAATGCCGAATATTCGGCACTTTATTGCCTATAGGGAATAGATTGTAGAAGTTAAACCATTATTTTAATCTATGAAATTTAATACTTTTATTAGGGTCTCAATTATTTTATGTCGTGCAACACGCCGTCACAGAAAAAACGTAAACAAAACTGGTTAAAAGTCAAAACATGAACGCATGGTATACATAGAAGTAGGTAGCAAATAGCGCGACGGACGAAGCGAAACGAACGTTTCAGAGTTCACCCGAACTTAGCAAAATCCTACGATCGGCATTGCCGACTAGTCGGCCGATTAATCGGCAAATTGAAAACCGATTAGTCGGCCGACTGGCCAGTCGGCAAAATACGTAGTCGGCCCATCTCAATGCAAGACACAACTTAGAAGGTGATAATTAAGCAATTGTAGACTGCTTCGCTGTAGATATAGGCAAACGAGCGCACAGCCCACCTGATGGTAAGTGGTCACTGCGGCCCATGGACACCGAAATCCTATGATCCCCCATTAAGAAACCATTAATATCTCGAATGCGTTGCCTACCCTGAGGCCTAAGATGGAATGCCTCTGTGCCAGAAATTTCACCGGCTGCCTTAACCCCCTACCGGAACACAACAGTGCGAGCACTGTTATTTGGCGGCAGGTTAGTGGGGAAAGACGGTGGTACCACCCCAGACGGACCTAGCACCAGGCCCTACCACTAACAAACATTTTCGCAATTAGACATCTAAAAGTTTGAAGGATACTTTGTTTGCTATCGTTGCACCTATTTGCTATCGCGTTCTGATCGCCTTCGACGTCAAATTTCCCTAATCTACTACTTCTACTACAACAGCCTATTTACCGCCCACTGCTGGGCACAGGCCTCCTCTCATCACGAGAGGGTTGGGCTATAGTCCTCACGCGTGCCCCGTGCGGATTGGGGACTTCACACACAACCTTGAATTACTTCCACCACTGGGCCACCACGGCTAATAAAATACGCTTGCCTAATAAAATACGTTATATTAGGTGTAAATGATTTACAATTCAATAAATACGGATCTTTAATTAATACAGTGTTCAAGTCCAGCATAACGATTAAAGATTTATATTAGACACTAACCGATGCCCACGAACTGCGCCCGCATAGTCTTAGAATTTGCGTACCCGATGATACTATACATATAGACAGTTATACTTACACAGACACAGACACAGACAGTTAGACTTTTG
Source organism: Aethes cnicana (assembly GCA_963971205.1). NCBI lineage: Eukaryota > Metazoa > Arthropoda > Insecta > Lepidoptera > Tortricidae > Aethes > Aethes cnicana. The sequence goes on from OZ020286.1 coordinate 3,759,761, forward strand.
TTGGAACATCCGTTATATTCTGTTAAAGAATACATGGACTTAGATTTATAAATTTGTAATATATAATTTGACATACCAATTGTACCATTAATCCTATTACTTGTTAACATTATTTCTTATTTTGGTATGAAAAGACGATCCTAACGGTGAAACATTTTATTCCTGATTTTCATTTTATTTTTATTTTGTATTCTTTCTGACGACCTCAATGTGAAATTCTCTTATTTTGACATGTAAAATATGCTGTAATTTGATATTGAGAAATAAATGTCTATGTCTATGTCTATAGCTATAGACCACGGGTCAAACCAATTGGAAAATTGGTTTGACCCGTGGAAAACCCTTTCCCGTGGAAATAACGGGATCAAAAGTATCCTATGTTATTGCCCGGGTCTCAAACTATCTCCATGCCAAATTTCATCCAAATCGGTCCACTCGTTGCGACATGAAGGAAGGACAAACAAACAAACAAACACACTCACATTTATAATATTATTAGTATGGAAGTATGGATTAATTGTGAATTCTTGCTGAATATTCTGTAGGCGCCAGTCAATTGAGAAGAAAATTTAATTAATAAGCTACAACACACATTGTTTCCCTCCCACGCAAAGCGTGTATACTTTCAAGGGCATAGGAAGTACTCTAGTTGTTTCCGAGCTGTGATTATATGTAGCGCACGAAGCTATTACATTAAGGCTTTATTTCACTTAAACCTTTTAAGTCTCTCCGGGATCCCACAAAAGGAAAAAATATCCTTTAAAACATAGTTATTCGTTCGTTATATTTATAGTCATTCGAGTCTTGTGTCTTTGTTGTAGCTTCAAACAATGTACTCGAGGAAAATACCGATATTTGATTGAAGTTTACAATAAAGCAGCGCCAACTAGCGGATGCGAAGTCGGCGGCGCAATATGCAACTGTACTCTTTGGTCGACGGACTATGGACCGTCTAATAAGTGGAACTAACTCTGTGGCGAATAGGCTTGTATGTCTCTTTATCTAACCTCATAACGAGAGATAGAGACAAAACCCTCGGATGACATCGAAGATGATGGAGTCGAAGTTCCATATTTGGCCATGTGACACGCTGCGATCGTTTTCGTACCCCCCACCACTGACTTTGCACACAGCGAATAGGCGCTGTTTGAAATTAAAAATATTTTCAACTTTTGTCCGTAAACCGATTTTACGTAGACGTTTACTTACTAAAAGGACGAAAGCTTTTTCAAAAGAAAATGTATTCAGCCGAAATGGACCCAGATTTCAAGACAAAAGCCTATTGGAGGCCACATTTTACTTGGCAGCACGAAATGACGCAAAAAGGTTTTAAAAACATGAACACGTATAACGTAGCCTTAAGTACCTATAAAACGTCATATTATTATGTTTGAAACAAGTCCAAGCCGTGTAGGTATTTTACATGGTAAAGCTTACATATAAAGTTATGGATATTTGTGAGAATTCTAGAATTATATCGTTTTCACAGTTTTGTTAGCCTAAATTCTTTGCCTAAATTTGACAAAGTGACTGTTTACGTTTGTTAGAAATGTTGTTTATTTACTTTTACAAAATATAATAAATTGTCGAGAGTTTCAGTTCTTTCTTAGATCTTTTATGTATCATGTGTCTTTGGTCTCGGTCAATAGAAAAGGTACCGAAAAATAATATTTAAATATTTGTCTCGTTCTTTTATCGTTTTTCTCTATAGGTAATACAATTAAGAAATACTAGGCTGCTACGGCGTAGCAGGTGCTACGCTGTATCGTAGAGGCTCGTTAAATGAAACGACCGTCTACGGGCCGCATAAAAGTTATAATAAGACGGATATGGATCTTGGTTGAATGATATTGGATGAATCACACGAGCATATGACCATTTAATAATACATTAAAAAAATACTAAAAATCATTTAAACAAATTGCCTTGGAATATTGCAAGTAACTATTCCATTATACATTACTCTAAAAATATTTAATTTTTCTTCATATATAATATTATTCAATCTATTAGGGTAACATTCGGGATCATTTACTCATTAGTTTTGAACCTACCAGCATAAGATAAATAATTGACTCGTATATGACAAATAATATTCAAGATAAATTTAATCATATAAGAATACCTCTCTTTAATCCATATCCATATGTTTGTCTGTCTGTCTGTTACCTCTTCACGCTTTAACACCGCTGGGCCGATTGAGATGAAATTTGGTATGGAGATAGTTGGAGTCCCGGGAAAGGACATAGGCTACTTCTTTTATCCCGGAAAAGCTCATAGTTCCCGCGGGAGCGCGATAACCGAATTCTACGCGGGCGAAGTCGCGGGCAGTAGCTAATCTATCACATAACAAAGCGAATGTTGGTACGAGTACAGACTACTACTGAATTTTTGATACATACGATGTTCCTTTAGTCCATGTTCTCGCTCAATATTGCTAGATCCCGTACAAAGACATCCTTTGCCAATACCCAATATCGGGATCAGTGTCCGAGCGAATCCCTGGGGCATAACAATGTCAACGATGTTTGGTATAGCACGACACAATATAGAAGGCGCGCTGCGAAGCACTTAAGCCGTTGACGCAAAGTCTATTAGTGCTAAATCCACGCGCCTTCTAAGTTGTGTTAAATAAAATAAACAAATAAATAAAAATGATTTATTCTTTAGCCAAAAATACAACTTTCTCATCTGATGTTCGATGCCTCTTCTTAAGTATTGGAGATAGGTACCTGTGCTAAGAGGCACCGCTCTTCACAATTTAGGTGTACACTATTTATGCATTTTATAGCTAATATGTGTATTACATTTTAATCTTATTTAAACTGTATCGTTTAGTATTCGTAGGTACATATTTAGAACTTACATCGCATTTCGTACTATTTGTGACATGGTAGTGACAAGGATGGGTTGAACGATGTGGACTGTTATCTTGTTTGCTGAGTCCAAATTATGTTTCGCGCTTGTATTAAGTAGTGTTGTATTTAAGTAGTAGTCCTTTGGTGAAAATTAAGCTGCATCATCTATACCTACTAGTATCAATCAGTCAGTAGTTCAAAAGAAAACTTTGCAATGGATCGAAAAGGTTTGATAGTGGTAGGGCCTGGTACTAGGTCCGTCCGGTGTGGTACAATCGTCTTTCCCCGCTAACCTGCCGCCAAACAACAGTGCTCGCACTGTTGTGTTCCGGACGGGGGTTAAGGCAGCAGGTGTAATTTCTGGCACAGAGGCATTCATCTTAGGCCTCAGGGTAGGCATTAGAGATCTTATGGGGAATCATAGGATTTCGGTGTCCATTACCATCCACTTACCATCAGGTGGGCTGTGCGCTCATTTGACGTTTGACCAATGACATTAAAAAGGATCCTTGTTTTGTAACTTTGACATATTTTTCCGAATCCTACCGCCACTATAGCTGCGATTCTCGACTAGCTGGAATTCTTCGTTTTATTGTAGTTGTTTTAAGTGTTCATTGCAAGCGTATTTGTATAAGGTGGCCAACTGCTGCGGTCAAAAGGTGAAATAAATTTTGATGTTTTCTATGACCTGGTTCGCCCGTCGTGTCCTACGTTCTCTTACGTCCAACGAACGTGTATTTTGTTAGTGGGCCCTAATTACGTTACGGTCCATGGGACGATGCGTGGAGGGCGCTGCGCTAATTCGATTGTGAGAACCGTAATTCATCCGCACGCCTACATCGCTCTCGGTTCGGACGTGAGCCGCCCTTTGTTTTTTTTTTTTGGTACTTAGTATAATTCTCTTATCGCGTGCCAGTATTACGTTACCTACATTTCTTGCATTTCTTTTTTTAGGCGAATGTTATTAGGTATTATGATGCAAGTTAAACAGCAAGCTTTTGCCCGAGACTTCGGTCATAAATGATTCACACTCACTTTAATATTATTGAAGATAAGATTTTTAAAAAGTTCTTTTAAATCAAGGTCTTCTAGATGTACTTACTTATATTGCAAGTGCTTATTTTAACTTTCTATGAAAATAAACCACTAGGTATTGAAACATAAATCAACAACTTATATTCGTTCGTAAAATAAAAGCTAAACATCCTAGTTGAAAATGGCTACATACAAATGTAGTGACCTAGTAACTAGAATAAAATGTAAATTACAGTTGACATGTTTGACATTTCTAGGTTACTTGTTTACTAATATTACTTACTTATACTTATTATAGAACTGTCAGTCCCCGCTTGTTTACAAGGCGAGTCGGCGGCACGCGACAAACCACTTGGTATTACGTGCAAAGTACATTAGCTTGTTGGTTACAATTGTGTACTTTATTACTGGAAAACAAACTTCTGCTGCACATTGTCTATAGCTTTAAATATTAAGTATACTGATAAACAGCTCGATCTAATGGTTTGCAATGCAACACCATAGACCTCAACAACGCTTTGCTGTCTCAGGTGAAAAAATTATAATCGTGTGGGAAATTAGACGTTCTTGATGTTACTCGTAATATGTAGGCGCAAGTAGTAGGTACGTATTTCCTACTTAAAATACGTACCAACTACTTGCGTTTACATCATCTTTTTCACTTATTTATCAGATTGTTTCCTAGGTACTTAAAATAATCTGATAAATAAGTGAACAAGATGATGACAGGAGGTCAAATCTAAAGAAGACATGACAATAGAAGATCACGACTGTCTAGAGGACATTACATATAATAAGGCACCCACACAACACTCACGCAGTTCAGAAAAATAGCCCTATCCCAAACGTAGGCGGTACAAAACATTAACTTGGGGCTTATAAGAGTTATGTCATAAATATTCGTTTGTTTCGCCTCAAGCCTCACTCTTTGTAATTTTTGGGGCTACTTAGTTGAGAAAAGAAAGACATAATTTTATGAAGAAAACTTTGAATTCAGGTCGGTTACAAAGGTAGAGGCAGGTCAGCTGTAGAGTTAGTTATACTCAGCTGTAGACTCAAATCATTGCGTATCTATTAGGTACTGATACTCATATCAATACTATACAGAATAACTGATAGACATACTCAAAAGTTATGACCACAGTGACGGTAACGGACCGAAAAATAATCTAGAAAATTTTACACTCAACAGTCTCAAAGTCAAGACTATTATAAAATTAACATATTGACCTAGACCCGAACTAAGCGACGCTTGTAATATGGGTGCTAGACAACGATATAAAATACTTATATAGAGAAATACATACATATAAATACTAAACATCCATGACTCGAGTACAAACATTCGTGCTCATCACACAAAGTTTGCCCCGAGCGGGACTCGAACCCGCGACCATCGGAACAGAAAGAAAGCAGGGTCGTAAATATTTCAATAGATTTTCAGTTTTGTTGAGATTTGCCATTATCAATTTAACTGTAAGTAACATTTCAAATTATCAACTCCAAAGAGGCCATTAAAATATTAGTCCATCAAAAGGCAAATTATAATATAATTTCCAGAAGCCGAGATTACGACGGCGTTCGTCGCTCGTAATTAACCGCTATTCGATCACAAAATTTTATATAAATTGAACCTGATAAGGTCACTGGAGGTAGCAAAGGATTTAATTGGAAACAAATTTTTGACCATTTTATAGCCATCAGTGCCAATAGTAAAATGTAGGTAACTCTTCAATTTAAAACGATTTCAATACAAATTATGATATGTCAAAACGAGCCCCTTTGTAGATATATAGAGGCTATAGAGCATTTAATAACTAGGAATCAGTCTCATTCGACTTATCCAACATCAACTCACGAGAATGTTTATAAAAAAGTCATCCTATAACATCGCCATTAATTCAATTGAGTATCGCTGAAAAATGCCAAAGTGCTTGATTTTTTTTTTTGCAATAACATCCGTATAATGTGAAAAGCTCACAGAATTTGACTTTGGTTTTTCTTTTTTCATCCAATCCCAATTGTTAAGTGTATGTATGCGGGCGCAAACGGCTTGATAATGTAGTGTTTGATCGACCCATATAGCGCTCATTTAAAGGCTGTCTGGCTTATCTGCAATTGAGCCATGTATTGAGATAACGAGGAGCTTATTTGGGTTAACTAAATCCTATTAGCTATTAGGAGCGCTTTTGGCAATTGGATCATAAACTAAATTTGCCAACTTTTAGCCAATCTTGGTTCAATCGGATCGCATTGTGGATATGGGAATCGATAATGTAAATAAGTAGGTAATATCTACTAGTAGTTCGACCTACCGCCTCTCATGTAGGGGTCGGGGGTTCGACTCCGGCTCGCACCTCTAACTTTACTTATGTGCGAAATTCAATTTGAATTTACCACTGAGCTTTTCGGTGAAGGAAAACATCGTGAGGAAACCTGCACGCACCTGCGAAGTAATTCAAAAATGTGTGTGAAGTCCCCAATTCGCACTGGGCCCGCGTGGGGACTATATCCCAAAACCCTCTCGTGATGAGAGTAGGCCTGTGCCCAGCAGTGGGACGCAAATAGTAGTAGTAGTTATATAACTACTACTACTACAGCCTATTTGAATTTCGCACAGGGAATGTAAGGAAAAGTAGATACTTATTTTATAGTCCACTACCCTAAATTAAGGTATTTCGTTACTGTATTCGTCAATATAAGTCCAATTCTCATCTGCGAGTAGAAACAAAAATATAACAATAGATAGTGAGTCGCAGCGCATATAACTACACTAGCTTCTGCCCGCGACTTCGTCCGCGTGGAATTTGTTAATAGCCTTCCCGCGAGAACTATGCATTTTCTCGGGATAAAAAGTAGCCTATATGTTGACCAGTGTTATAAACTATCCCCATACCAAATTTTGTTTCAATCCGTCCAGTAGTTTTCGAGTTAAATCCGGACATACATACATACAGTATTTTTTTCTAAAAATCGTTATTTTGTGTTCAGTATCGTTCATATAGTCCCTTTGATTTGATAGTTTCTTTTAATTTTCAATTTTCAGCGGCGACTTCTTCTACAGAATTATTATTTATTATATGTATAGATTATTCCTTTTTTTTCATTTCATTAATCTCTTATGAATAAATAGTTTAGTGCCAAAAATTTTTATTTAGGTAATAGCAGACTGGTTTAAAGAATGTTTTAGTGAACTCATCAATCATTTCCTTTTTACACCATTTTTCCCGTTCCCGTGGGAATATCGGGAAATCCTTTCATAGTGCTCCCCAACGCTCCCCAAGGAACCTGCATGCCAAATTTCATCTCTCTACGATGATCCCCGCGACTTCGTACGCGCCTAAACATTAAAATGTAAAAATCCCTTTTTTTCCCGTTCCCGTGAGAATTTCGGGAAATCCTTTCTTAGTCCTTCCCTACGCTCCCCAAGGAACCTGCATGCCCAATTTCAGCTCTCTACGACCAGTAGTTTCGGCTCTGCGTTGATATGTCAGTCAGTCAGTTTCTTCTTTTATATATTTAGATAGAAGATAGATAGATAGCTGTTTCCCGCGACTTCTTACGCGCCTAAACATTAAAATGTAAAAATCAAATTTTCCCGTTCCCGTGGGAATATCGGGAAATCCTGTCTTAATGCTCCCCTACGCTCCCCAAGGAACCTGCATGCCAAATTTCATCTCTCTACGATGATCCCCGCGACTTCATACACGCCTAAACATTAAAATGTAAAAATCCCTTTTTTCCCGTTCCCGTGGGAATTTCGGGAAATCCTTTCTTAGTGCTCCCCTACGCTCCCCAAGGAACCTGCATGCGGAATTTCAGCTCTCTACCTATACGACCAGTAGTTTCGGCTCTGCGTTGATATGTCAGTCAGTCAGTCAGTTTCTTCTTTTATATATTTAGATAGAAGATAGATAGATAGCTGTTTCCCGCGACTTCGTACGCGCCTAAACATTAAAATGTAAAAATCCCATTTTTCCCGTTCCCGTGGGAATATCGTGAAATCCTTTCTTAGTGCTCCCCTACGCTCCCCAAGGAACCTGCATGCCAAATTTCATCTCTCTACGATGATCCCCGCGACTACGTACGCGTCTTAAAATGTAATAAACCCATTTTATCCCGTTCCCATAGGAATTTCGGGAAGTCCTTTCTTAGTGCTCCCCTGCGCTCCCCAAGGAACCTGCATGCGAAATTTCATCTCTCTACGATGATCCCCGCGACTACGTACGCGCCTTAAAATGTAATAAACCCATTTTTTCCCGTTCCCGTAGGAAATTCGAGAAGTCCTTTCTTAGTACTCCCCTACGCTCCCAAAGGAACCTGCATGCCAAATTTCAGCTCTCTACGATGATCCCCGCGACTACGTACGCGTCTTAAAATGTAATAAACCCATTTTATCCCGTTCCTGTAAAAATTTCGGGAAGTCCTTTCTTAGTGCTCCCCTACGCTCCCCAAGGAACCTGCATGCCAAATTTCAGCTCTCTACGATAATCCCCGCGACTACGTACGCGCCTTAAAATGTAAAAAAAAAACATTTTTTCCCGTCCCCGTGGGAATTTCGGGAAGTCCTCTCTTAGTCCTCCCCTACGCTCCCCAAGGAACCTGCATGCCAAATTTCAGCTCTCTACGACCAGTAGTTTCGGCTCTACGTTGATATGTCAGTCAGTCAGTCAGTCAGTCAGTCAATCAGTCAGTCAGTCAGTCAGTTTCTTCTTTTATATATTTAGATAGATAGATAGCTGTTTCCCGTGACTTCGTACGCGCCTAAACATTAAAATGTAAAAATCCCGTTTTTCCCGTTCCCGTAGGAATATCGGCAAATCCTTTCATAGTGCTCCCCTGCGCTTCCTAAGGAACCTGCATGCCAAATTTCATCTCTCTACGATGATCCCCGCGACTAAGTACGCGCCTTAAAATGTAAAAAAAAACATTTTTTCCCGTTCCCGTGGGAATTTCAGGAAGTCCTTTCTTAGTGCTCTCCTACGCTCCCTAAGGAACCTGCATGCCAAATTTCAGATCTCTACGATGTTTCCCGCGACTTCGTACGCGCTTAAACATTAAAATGTAAAAATCCTTTTTTTTCCCGTTCCCGTGGGAATATTGCAAAATCATTTCTTAGCGGATGCCTACGTCATAACATCTACCTGCATGCCAAATTTCAGCCCGATCCGTACAGTGGTTTGGGCTGTGCGTTGATAGATCACTATATCAGTCGGTCAGTCAGTCACTCAGTCAGTCAGTCACCTTTGAGTTTTATATATTTAGATAGATAGATAGCTGTTTCCCGTGACTTCGTACGCGCCTAAACATTAAAATGTAAAAATCCCATTTTTCCCGTTCCCGTGGGAATATCGTGAAATCCTTTCTTAGTGCTCCCCTACGCTCCCCAAGGAACCTGCATGCCAAATTTCATCTCTCTACGATGATCCCCGCGACTACGTACGCGTCTTAAAATGTAATAAACCCATTTTATCCCGTTCCCATAGGAATTTCGGGAAGTCCTTTCTTAGTGCTCCCCTGCGCTCCCCAAGGAACCTGCATGCCAAATTTCATCTCTCTACGATGATCCCCGCGACTACGTACGCGCCTTAAAATGTAATAAACCCATTTTTTCCCGTTCCCGTAGGAATTTCGGGAAGTCCTTTCTTAGTACTCCCCTACGCTCCCCAAGGAACCTGCATGCCAAATTTCAGCTCTCTACGATGATCCCCGCGACTACGTACGCGCCTTAAAATGTAAAAAAAAACATTTTTTCCCGTTCCCGTGGGAATTTCGGGAAGTCCTTTCTTAGTGCTCTCCTACGCTCCCTAAGGAACCTGCATGCCCAATTTCAGATCTCTACGATGTTTCCCGCGACTTCGTACGCGCTTAAACATTAAAATGTAAAAATCCCTTTTTTTCCCGTTCCCGTGGGAATTTTGCAAAATCCTTTCTTAGCGGATGCCTACGTCATAACATCTACCTGCATGCCAAATTTCAGCCCGATCCGTCCAGCGGTTTGGGCTGTGCGTTGATCGATCACTATATCAGTCAGTCAGTCAGTCAGTCACCTTTGAGTTTTATATATTTAAAGATAAGAAATGATTTGTAGAGATGTAAATGTCACAGTGATAATCGGGGAAATAATACAATTTTCTCTAAATGGTTACATTACCTACCATTAGAGAGAATTAGCTATTCATAAAATACCATTTGTTGAGTTTCAGTCCTGAACATTCATTTACCAATTATTCCGTGCTAGTAGAATCAAACGATTCTACTGTGCTATGCTCCATTCTTATACGACAATACTGTCGACGACAAATTTACCATGGAGGTAAGTTTTTTTTTATATCAATGGTATAGGCAAACGAGCGCAAAGCCCTCCCGATGGTAAGTGGTCACTGCGGGCCATGGACACCGAAATCCTTTGATCTCCCACTAAGAAAACCATAAGAGAGAATGCGTTGCCTACCCTGAGGCCTAAGATGGAATGCCTCTGTGCCAGAAATTTCACCGGCTGCCTTATCCGGAACACACCACTGCGAGCACTTCTATTTGGCGGCAGTTTAGCGGGGAAAGACGATGGTATCACCCCGGACGGACTTAGCACCAGGCCCTACCACTAAATATCAATCAAGTTCTCTTTTAATACTTTCATTTTCCTATGTAGAGAATGCGAGGTGACATATCAGGGATGCCTGTAACGATCGCAGGTTTATATTTGTCCACAAAGCTGCCCGTGTTATTGCGCATCACTTATTTCTTCTTTTTTTTCTTTCATCCAGCTGTTTAGCTTCATGAAGACTACACAAGAGTTTGCACATTTTGAATCATGCTATATTGGTTGAACAAGTAGAGAATTTGGTTGGATAAATCACTTATATAAATGTATGTTGTTAATTTTACTTACAGGAGTCGACGGGCGCGATCGCGGGCCCGTCGGGCGGAGCTAGTATCTTCATGGTGATGGCGCCTGGCAGGACGCTGCTTGACACAGACACCTTGACGGCTTAAACTCACTGTCCGTCACAAAAAATCCTCTCGAATTTCCAAATACGTCTCTGAACACGCGAAACCGTAGCGGCCAACAGGCTGTTGTGCGGTGCACTATCGATTGAGTAGGGTACCGAGGATAGACGCATGCGCGGCGCGCCGGCGCGGCGGCCATCTTGCTGCGGAAAGACGTCATTTGCCGCCAATTGTGCGGTTTGACAGATGACAGATGCGCTTCCGGAGTCATTTCTCAGTCCGTTTCCGTTTTTTAGCCGCAACTGCAGTTTTTATGCTTGTTTTTTTACTTACAGCTTTATAATTCGGTTTGTTTCTTAGTAGTTGTCATAAAAGGTGGTCCGTATAAAATCCACCACAACAGCCTATTTACGTCACACTTCTGGTGTACCCAGAAGCTCCTTTCATCACGAGAGGGTTTGCACTAGTCCCCACGCAAGCCCAATGAGGATTGGGGACTTCTCAAACATCCGGAATTCAAGGACTTTTCTCAAATGCGTCAGGTTTCCTCGAGATGTTTCAGTGGTAAATTCTTTATTTTCGCACTTAGTAAACTCCGGAGTGCGAGCCGGGCTAGAACCCCGACCCTCTGCTTGAGAGGCGGTAGGTCAAACCACTAGGCTACCACGGCTTCATAGTACGACAGACTTGACTCAATAAAACATCAACGGATGTTATAAATTAAATTTTATTCAAAATCGTAAATAAATTTACATAAATTAATAAATATTACATCACGGTTGTCGATGTTAACGGCGTGCGTGCGCGCAGACATCTCGCTCCCTCCCGTGAGAGCGAGCGAGACGGCAGCGGGGCGCGGACGGAGTGCACTGTGCAGGCTTAATATCCCGCCAGCTCGGCGAAGGTGGAGTCCATCTCGTCGGCCAGAGACTTGTATCGGTCCTTGTTGATGCCCAGCTCGTCTGAAATACGAGAAAAAACATTAGAAATCCGTCTACAAGACTACGTACTAGACAACGTAATCTATGCTATAGATAGACTCCAGTCTATGATTATATGGGCCATACACTGAACTATAAGGTTGTCTATCGTGTTTCCTCTTCTTCGCAGATGATTCGAGGAGATTTTCATTCTTAACACCGAAGGGGATAGGGAAAATAATTTGTACTTACTCACTATTTTTAAAATGAAATTTGAGTAAGTATCAAAATGTAAGGCCGTCACAATAGATCAGCAATTGACGCATAAATGTCCCTAGAACATCACCAAAAGAGTTAATTGGAAGCTTTATTTAAAGAAATTTCTTTTAAAAAGTCAATAGACATGATAAGTATACCTGTACTATAATATTTGACTTGAAAAAAAAATTATTTTTCATCGCAATTGTTGGAGTTGGGAACAAAATAGACAGCATTTTTTTGTTCTGTATTCCCGAACATAATATTGTTCCTATGTCTATAGATACTTGTGCTGCCTACTATATGCAGTGAAATGAATGAAATGAAAAGCAAACTGAAAATTTGGAACTCTTAAAATTAGTTTTAATTTGTTGTTTATTGCAGAAGCGTAAGCTTTATATTAAAAGTTCTAAATTAATCTAAGTTAATAAGAACAACCAGTACCTTGGAAGCATAGGCCCGTCGCGGTAGAAGCTAAGCGTGACTGTTAGTCACAACACAGGGCTTATAATTATATGATTTAGGAATCTAAGAACAGCTAGCATAAAGTCGTATATTAGCTAACATCTACAATCGTTCATTTGTGTTGTGTTGATGGCCATTTATATCATGCAGAACTTTTGTAGTTGAAACAATTGGTATTTTATTTTTAATTGTTAGAAGATAGATTTAATTTGAAATGATACATTCCAGTTAAATGCTTTCTACTCTACCATTGATTATACGCAGACTCCATTTTTTTATGGAGTTTCGTATGTTGACGACATGCTGTTTACACAAGAATGCTAGCTGTTCTAGAACAGTTCATAGTGGTAACGACACGGTTTTCTTTTTTCCATTTAACTGGGTCGCTTTAGGTAAATGTCAATTTAGGAAATTGAAAAAAAACGCATCATTACCACCCGGGTTAACCAATTATATCTATATTCGTGCATAATCTACTGTTAATTTAATTTTAATGAGTAGAAAGATTGGTTAAGTGCCAAGAAAGGTTAGCGTGAAAATATGAGAATTATGAAACGTGAGGGTTGAATAGCTGAAACTAAGTAAATATCAGCATCCAAGAAGTCGTGCTCTCTCGAGGATAATATGTCTACAGGCTAGAATGGACTAAGGGTTTGTGTGACGGTTTGTCTTAATCTAAGCTAGGGCGGTTAGTATCCTGTGAGCTCGGCGAAGGTGCCGTCCAGGTCATCGCAAATCGCCTTGTATTTCTCCTTCTCGGTGAACAATGCGTCTGGAAAATTGTTACGTTATAATAGAAAAGCCCTTTGAAACTAAAGTCGAGTCAAATTTGTGCTAAAGTTCGGATTGGAATGTTTTATTCGACTTTAATGCACTTTAGTTTGAAAGGTGTGTGAAAAAAATGATTAGGTACATATGAAAATTGCGTTGGGATCGAATTAATTTTATGCTGATTGCAAAACTGAACAAACATGACGTGCGTGTCTTGTTTACTAGACGTCTTTAAGAAGAAACTTGTCCGATAATACCATATTAATGTAATGACGAAGTAGTCTCAAGAAAGTTTTGATTAAAAAGCTTCGCTGGAGAAGTCATATCGATCTCCTTGGCGAGGTTAGGTGTTAATCCAGATTCAAGAGCACATTTTCAATGAAAATTGTATGTAACACGCGGCGTAAGAAAATTCCAATTTTATGGTAAGCGTTCCATTAATAAGCCTGGAAAACGGATTTATGAAAATTTCATACTCAAAATTATCAAAAGGGTATTTATCGCACTAAAAATTCAAACTAGAAGCTCGGTAGGTTTTAAAGATGACGTAGTGAATCAGACAAGTAGACGAAACACAACAAAATCGTCTGATGTTTCGATACTCGGAGTTATTTTTTTAAATTCAAGATGAAAGATCTCCCAGTATCAGTTCGGCCATTCTATTTACGGTAACCGGCGTATCCAAGCACAGTTGTTAAACTGTCCTCTTTCTGTGCAAGCGACCCCAATTCCCATACAAAATTAGCTGTCTTGAGGGCCGTCGATTTATGTCACTTCCTTACGTTCTTTAACATGTACTGTCACCTTCCCCATGGCTTGCTACTCAGACCAGTTGTGCAAAGTATCCACCGGGTTCCCTTCACCAGGTCGTCGCTACATCTTGTTGAAATTCTTTTAATATGTAACCCGGTGCGCAGACGCCATTCGAACGTTCGAGTCCCAGTCCACTGCACTGAATTACGAGTACCATTCGAGTTGACAACAACAAGATACACACTTGATATGGACCAGTGACAAGGTAATTATATAGACTGACAATCTCCTTACATTGGTCTGTATGCGAGCAATATCCAGCGGCCTTAAAATTTTCATACATGCTACCTAGACAGCGACATCTATTATCGTATCTAACACTTATTTCGGGCGAACGCTGATTTGTGTGAAGGTATCATTCTGTTTTACCTTACTTTTGATATGGACTCAATTGATTGATTGATTGGTAGTTAACCTAGATCTAAAAAGACCAGGCTGGTAAGCTCCGTACCTTCGAGCCTGTCGACCTCCTTCTGGAGTTTCTTGACGGTCTTCTCGGCGTACTCGGCGCGCGCCTCCGCTTCCTTCAGCTTGCCGGTGAGTGTCTTCAGCTGTTTCTTGAACTCCTCCACGCGCTGGTTGGCTTTCTCTTCAGAGACTTCCAGGGATTTCAGGGAGTTACCTACGACCTGGGGATGGGAAGTGGTTTATTAATTAACCCTTAAGGTCCCGTCATGTAGATTTTGCTACATGAAATTTAAATACTTCCTCTTATTTATAATGCACTGTGGAATATAATTATCAGAAATAAGTCACATTTCTAATTAAACAAAAATGATATTAACCCTAATAACGAAACTAAGACTCAGTTTCTAAATAATTGAATATAAGTATGTGGTCGCTAAATCGCATTTTTTTTGGATTGGGTAGAAGAGGATGCTCAAGACAGAAAAAGTGGTTATTTCTGATCTCACAGGCCAAGCTGAGTTAAAAACCAGTTATCACAGTTGAAATTTGCGCAGCACATTGGTCTGTATCCTCAAAGTCTACCTAATGAACCAGTCAATGTTTAAATTTGCTCAGCACATTCTCCTTTTTCCTCAAGGGCACGTCTGTTTACCTTCAACTCCTCCTCAAGCTCAGAGATCTTGGCGTCTCCGGACTTGACGCGGTCCTCCGCCACCTCGAGCTCGTCTTCAACGAAGGCCAGCTTGCGGGAAACCTGGGTCACCACATGGCAATTCAATAACTTATTGTAGAGGTAAAAAATATGCTCGAACTATCATAGGAACGGAAGTATTAGACTTAAGTTGTTTTTACTTGTGATTAAAACATAATTTCTCCTTTAACTTCTGCATCGTTTTTAAGAAGGGCTTATGAAAAAAATGCATGTTTTCTTAGATCATCATTCATTATTCAACTGCTGAGTTTGGATGCAATTTTAGAAACAACAGAATAAAGATAAGAAATTTCTTTAAATCAAACAATGTAGGTATATGTGGACGACATACTAAAGTACCTACTATTAAAGTAAAATACCTACCAAAGGGAAGGATATGGATTCTATATAAAATGTTAAAACGTTCACGGCGTTGAAACTGAACTATAATCTTATTTCTATCTTTTAGCTAGATTTTTAGTTGAATTTGAGCGCCGTGACGTTTGATGTTTTCATGCCTATTTTTCTGGGATTTGGAAGTTCTCCTCTCCCCCGATACGGATACCCGCCCCCCGATAGATCCCCGTAGTGTTCTAGAGGTTCAAGGACGTGGTAAGCTGCGTACCTCGTCGGACTTGCCGTCGGCGTCCTCAGCCAGCAGGCGAGCCTCCTTCAGCTGGTTGGTGAGCTGGTCCATGCGCTCCTCGTCCTGCTGCGACCTGTTCTCCAGCACTTTGCACATACTGCAACAGACAGGAAACAGTCAGACGTAATGGTCATTACAATCATCATCAGAATTTTAGCTGAGAAACGTCTGCTGTTGGACATAGGATAGGCCACACGCATCTAACGATGACGCGATTGTTAAGCTAGTTAGCGGCCGAGAGTTAGTTCGTCTTCCGACGTAGCACGGACGCAATTTGAGGATTTTTCTATTAATAGGTAAGGTGGGATTCGTCGAAATGCAAAAACTACGTAAAAAGTTTTAGACCAGAGTACAGAGTGCAGATGACTCCTACAGCAAACAGAAGTCAACGCGAAAAAAATCTTCTGCCTGACTTCCCTTAAAGGAGCAACCATGATATAGGTATTTTTAAGTTGAAAATCTAACACCAGACTAGTTTTAGTACTCAGCTTACTTCGGGAAACGCAAGCGACTTAATATTGGAATGTTTTTAGAATGTCGCCTCACCGGTTGTTCTCGTCAGCGGACTGCTGCGCCTCCAGCAGCTTCTGCTGGGCGGTGCCGGACCGCTCCTCCGACTTCTCCAGGTCCTCCTCAATCTGCTGGACCTTCCTGTAAAGAACAACACAATTAAAGTGACATGCACAACCTGTACGTTTTAACTGAATTAAAAAATAGGTACGTGTTATGGGGACAAATTTTAGAATGGAAAAATAGGCGCAAAATAACTGTTCCACCCTGATCTCTGAAACTCCTAGGCCTAAATTTTTGAAAATAAATAGATTAGAAGAACACCTATAAGATGTCAATCTCTGCCTACCTGTAACATGCTCAAACCCCCCCCCCCCCCCGCCCTAACATCACCAAAGTTTACCCAATCTTTAACTTTATACTTACTACGAGTATAACCTTCGCTCAGTTGCCCCTCCCCCACCCCCTAAACAAAAATCCTGGATCCTCCACTGTTGTGTCGTGCTACGGTAGGTACTCGCCTGTTCAAGGAGGCGACCTCGGCCTCGGTGGCGGTAAGGGTCTTCTCCTTCTCCTCCAGGTCCTTGTTGGCCTGCTCCAGCTTGTTCTTGTTGACAATGAGGTCTTCCTCCACCTGCGCGAGCTTCTTGCCCAATTCCCGGACTTCCTCGTTCACCTGGAAGAGCGTGGCAATGTTAGTAAAGTTGAGTAGGTACGTCGGATATCAGAGCCCAGCAAGTAGGCGAAAAAGTGCGGTTCTACAATATGGAATTTAGTTTCCTGCGTGGATTGCCTCAGAGCCATTTGTGTCACGTTTTGCAGTGTTACAGAATGTGGCAGCAGTATGGGCTGATGTGAGGGAATCGAATGGAATATCTAAAAAAAAGTACTTGTGCACTTACAGGAGAAGTGTTTTTATACCGTTAAGGAATATTTGGATTTAAGGAATTGCAAATATTAATTAACTGCTTTACAAATTCAATCTTGTTTTAGTTTTGTTCCAATTAGTATACATAATTACTTTACTAGCTATTAATTGTATTATATACATTAATTTGCATGTCATACTAGACTAAACATGAAAGCACATATATACCACTTTATACCACCTCATGTAACCATGTTTTATGCAAAGAAATGTTACTGATTCTTAGATATTTTTAGATGGAAATTAAATTCAAGTACCTACTTAAGCGAACCTATTAGGGGCATAAACATTTTTTCATCACACTTGCTCGAAAACGGTGTCATTACAGGCAGGCAAAGCAGTCTCTAAGGCCCAGATTTTGACCACGGGCTTTCGAGATTTCTTATTAGCCCACGGACCGTAATGTATTTGTTTACAATTGTTTTCTTCGAAATAATACAAATTCAAAAGTAAAACGGCCCATGGACACCGAAATCCTATGATCCCCCATTAAGAAACCATAAGATCTCGAATGCGTTGCCTACCCTGAGGCCTAAGATGGAATGCCTCTGTGCGAGAAATTTCACCGGGTACCTTAACCCCCTACCGGAACACAACAGTGCGAGCACTGCTATTTGGCGGCAGGTTAGCTGGGAAAGACTGTGGTACCACCCCGGACGGACCCAGCACCAGGTCCTACCAATAACAAAGCGTGAGCCTGAGAAAGAAGAGAGAAATTACCTTCTCGGCGCGGAGGTTGGCGTCGCGAGCCTGCTGCTCGCAGGTGTCAGCCTTGTCCATGGCATTGTCCTTCTCCAGCTTCATCGCCTGCATCTTCTTCTTGATCGCGTCCATGGCGGCGGCTGTGTGTCTTTACTTCTACTACGGGAAAATACGCCAATAGGCCTGGAAAGGTGACACTCTCAATTAGTCCCGCAGTGTAGGTTAGTAGTTGGAGACATGACATAGGATATCATGATATGATGATGATGCATGATGCGAACGAAATCGGTATAAATTTCGAATACCCATGAATAAGGAATAAGGAATAAGGTATATTTTCAATATTGCCGCAGACTTTTAATGTTATCTAGTAGGTATAAGTAGAACGTTTCACTTACTATGACAAATGCATGCGTTTTCTTTTTCCTTTTTGAAAGGACCATATTTATAACAAAGAGATGTAATAAAAATTACCGATGCTTTGGGCTTGCCGACACACTTGCGTTACCTATCGTTTTACAAGTTGTACAAACCTACTTGAAGATAACAATTAAATTGTGTTTTACACTGTGCATTTTCGCCATATTAAGTGGAATTTTCTATACCTTCTATGCACGCTGATGTAGATTGAAAGTGTTTTATGTAAAGCCGAATCGATATACATTTTTAACCTGAGAGTGGGACTTTTTCAGGAAACTCAATCTGAAATAGACACGTACAAGACTAGCTAACAAATTCAATGTCACATATTATTCACTCCACGATCCAAGGAGAATTTTAATGAAAACATGCCCTCTAACATCAGTATGCAGGTCACAACATTATATCATAACTTTGTGATTCTATTTTGTTCTGGATATTTTTCGGGGTATTAAAGTCTGTATGAAGTAAGCAGTGTTCGCAATGAGCTGGCGGTATGCCAGTGCCAGATGGGCGTACCTACATAACTATTGGAAGCATTAAACTACACGATCTGGTTCAGGCGTAAACTAACTACCTACTAGGAATCGCACAAATGCATGTCGAAATAGATGGTTTGACTAGTGGATTTGTTTTAAGCTTGACAGGCGGAGTAAAAGATGGACGAATAAACAAGTATAAACCATAAATCCAGTCATTTGCGTTCTAATAGTCATCCATTAATAATTATATAATTCCTCCTGTCTGCCTGTGACCCCTTTTCTTTTTGTTTTGTATTGTCATATGTGAGCATTTGTATAATATGTGAAGTTTTCTATCCGTTTACTTATATTAGGTAGTTTAAACGAATTGGGAGAAGTTGGTCCAAAGATTTTACCAGGACTATAACAACGTTCTTTCAGCGTACAATATTTAGCGTAAGTTATTCCTATTATTACAGTGATTTGAAAACCAACAGTCTGGTTTCACTATACATCTACATATACCATTAATTTCGTACGTAAAAACATAAAAACTATAGTAAAATAGTCTCATAGTTGCGAAAACAACGGGACGGCCGAGTCGGTGCGGTATTTCTGGACGCAGCCGACATTGTTCGAATACCGCGTTCAGGAAGCAGACTTACTTATTTCAAACATTTATAATTTACAAGCAGAGAGAGATTTCGATATTAGACACCTATATTTAATAGGTGTTTTGCTCACTGGAAAACGAAAGATACGCACCACTTCATTATGGTTATCTGAAAGTTTTACAGCATTTTTACTTAAGTGCAGGAAGAACTTAGGTACCTACCTAAATCAAAATACATTAACGACAGGTTCACATTATTTTACGACAACTTTGAAATACTCTATACTCGTATGTCTACATTTGATAACTATCCGAAAATTATGAAAATGTAGGTACATATTTTCGGAATTATTTTTCTGCTCCTATTAGTGAAAAACTGAAGACTAATCATCTCTAATATAGTTCATCAGAACACACGATGTTCCGTAAGTAGAGGATAATCCCGTAGCTCTAAATAGCCAAGTGTATGACCGTACAAATGTGAGATTCAATGTCAGTAAGAGTCGGTTGGATTCCGAGATAATTGACTTTAAAAAAATATTTAGTATGTTTATGAAAAATATGTAGTTAGTGACGGGGAAATTTGTATTATCATGACCATAATAACATTAACTTTTGGAAATAAAACTCAATCTACCCCTTGTGACAATACACTACTTAGCAAATTGAACAAATAGGTAATGCTGTATTTAGTAAGTAGAGACAACCCTCCCTGGCATTTAAAAACCACTAGATAACAGACACTGAAGAAAAAGTCTTGCATCATTGAAATTCTGTTTGCGCTGTAGGTATGTGTTTTTCATGTAACCTTGTTTTAATTTTAATTTGTTTAAATTTCTGGGTCACGACGGCCTGAAAGCAAGGCGGATATGGGGGCATGATTATTTAGAAAATACTTTTCCGTTCTTTTACAAACTTGATTTCGATTTTCCTTTGTCATTAATTAGTTAGGTAATAATTGTTAACGCAAACATAATACTTGGAAGCATTAATAATTCGATTTTTGGAAAAAAAAGACTGTATAGAAACTTTTGATATAAGTATACCTACTTACTCAGTGTCACTCTTACAATTAGGCCGAGTTTAAAGACACCTCACAAGCTAAGATAATCCCATCAAGCCGGTTAGGCTAAAGAGCGAGCGTGCAAACTAACTATATGCCTACACTCGAAAAACATAGTTAACCCTCCTTCTGACGCAGTCGGGCAAAATATACATAGTACCTACTTGAAAAATTCGTCACTAAAAATTTCCTCTCCTATGAATAATCGTCCTATAATCCATATTAATAAATGCGAAAGCAACTCTGTCTGTCTGTCTGTTACCTCTTCACGCTTCAACCGCTGGACCGATTGAGATGAAATTTGGAATGGAGATAGTTGGGGTTCCGGGAAAGGACATAGGCTACTTTTTATCCCGGAAAAACGCATAGTTTCCGCGGGAACGCGATAATCGAATTCCACGCGGGTGAAGTCGCGGGCAGAAGCTAGTATTTTATAAACATATTTATAAACATAAAATATACTTATTTCATCTATAAAACGTACTATATACCTTATGCCTTCAATCAATCAATCAATCAATCTTTATTCGCATACAATGTAGTACATACCTTGACGACGAGTACGAGTATAAATGTTTAGCAAGACACAACTTAAGTAACTCTCTCCATCGTACGTTAAAGTAAGTATCCTAAGCCTATTTATCAATATATGAGGTTAATAGTTATCGACAAAGTCTCTATACCAAGTTGTTCTCGCCTAGTCCACCTCGCCCTTCCTTGTACCCCTTGGTATGTTTTCTCTATGTTCCCCAAATGTTTGTAATAATCGTAAATCCAGCTATGTCAATTTTCCACGAAACCTATGTTTGGTAAGCGGTCAATTTCACGGTAAATAGCATTAAAGTAACATGTGCCATGGTAGTCGCATTGCCAAGAACATACTACAAGACATTATAAAATAATTGACCAGCTTGTATAAAAAAACCTACCAAATATCTGTATAATATATATATCTTGTATATTAATTAATATCAACATTATTTCAAAGTCAGTGTACCAAAGGTTTCCCGTTGGCAATTTAACGGTTAACTGTCAAAAAACATACAATTAAAAAATATAGCTTTTCTATGTGGGTCTACCCGTCGGTGCCCAGTGGGGACAAATGGGAAAAATAATTCCCGTTTGACAACTGAGAATTTTCATTCTTATTTGTTGCCACTGGGACAAATGGGAATGATATCTTTCCAAATGTGAAATTTTACATTTGTCTTGACTGGTACAATTGTTCCTAGTTTCCGCTAAGTGCCTAGTTCGCTCATAAAACTCAACGTGCATTAGTTTAACTAAATATAACTCAGAAAATAGAGAATAATCTTTTGAAAAACAAATGCACAATTACGCAATTATTATAACGCAATTAGAAGCACAGCCAAAAAACAGTGTAGGGAATTGCGGCAGTCAGAAAAACAGAAGTTTTTAAGGAGTAAGGTTTTTCCACAAGCTAAATATACTTACATTCTGTAGTAATATGTTCAGATTAGTAAATGGACCATTCATTACATATAACATTGGGCTGCAGCAATATAATTAAGCCGTTTTGCATGTGGACTTCGGGTGAACATTTTTTACAAAGTAGGAAAAATATATTACTTTAGACGCCTTTTTTCATAACAACGGTCTACAAAATCATAATACGTAATTTGATAATATGAAACTATGGAAGACATCAAACTCGAAACGAAAAACTTGTTTGTGTATCTTATCTCAACCTCCGGAAAAAAACAAATACAAAATCCCTTCATTTTACTCAATTCCGTAATTTTTACGATTTTCGGGACAACGTTGGTTTTTGATGTACAGAATTGCGGCAATCAGTAAATCGACCGTAATTTATTACATTCCAACTGAATTTCCATGAAACTTTATTTAATCAATTCGTTATGAAATCCTACACAATGATTTAAACAGTTTATAATGAAAATACTTACCCATTAGTTGTCAAACCCTTAAGAAAATCATTATAGGCGCTTACGCACACGCGAAGCACTTGCTGCGCTTTCGGCGGTTTGGCGCGGATTGGCGAATAAAAATTACGTAATCACATACCATAAGTCACAGTTAGTTGACCTCTCGTTTATTTGACGTTATATTGTCAACACTTTATATGTACATACATATTTTTTGTAAATGGTTTGTGGTTTTCTTATTTTTGGGCCTTAACCAATACATTCCGGAATTACGTACGTTAACGCAAATTGGTACCGTTACCTTAGAAGGCGCGCTGCGAAGCACTTGAGCTGTTGACACAGTCTATTATTGCTTAATCCACACGCCTTCTAAGTTGTGTAAAACAGTACTATAATGATGTGTCACTTTCTAAATATTGTCAAACTTAATTGGTAATTTTATTTTGTATAGTTTTGATAATTTATTAAAATATTCTCATATACTAAAGTCTGCTTATTGTTTTGATTTTCCACTTTTGTAAGTAATATGTTTTTTAAGTGGAAGCCGTGGTGGCCTAGTGGTTGGACCTACCGCCTCCCATGCAGACGGTCGGGTGGTTCGAACCCGGCTCGCACCTCTAAGTTTACTTATGTGCGAAATTCAATTTGAATTTACCACAGAGCTTCTCGGTGAAGGAAAACATCGTGAGGATACCTGCACGCATCTGCGAAGTAATTCAAAGATGTGTGTGAAGTCCCCAATTCGCACTGGGCCCGCGTGGGGACTATAGCCCAAACCCTCTCGTGGTGAGAGGAGGCCTGTGCCCAGCAGTGGGACGCAAATAGGCTGTTGTAGTTAGTAGTAGTAGTAAGTAATATTATTTCCTAAACAGAATCAAAGGCTACTGAAAATTTGAAAGTAATCTATCCAGGAAATTGTCATGTTGTAAGTTATTTGTTACAGGAATGTGTAACTTGTCTTTTTAATAAGCACGACAGCCGTTTCCGGTGGGCGGAATTTTAAGAGTTTTCTAATTCGGAAAACATGTAAACTATGGAACTCCGTCATCTTCTTAAATCATCTGGCAGATACCCAACCCGTGGGCGTTAGTCGTGGTCTAATCCTTGAAGCTTGTTGTCCAGCCACCTTCTTCAGTAACTTATAACTTACCTATCTAACTAGGTATAGGTAAGGTAGGTATCTATGTAATACGGAAGTATGTGATGTGCCTAAATAACTAGTAATAAGTAGTCATAATTTTAAAACTTAGAAGAATACGAAGTCCACTTTTATAGGTAATTTTTTGCTATTTTTAACTTATGTCAGCTTTTCGGAATTTAATTTAAACTTAAATGAAATCTTAAAGCTTATAATTTGCTGTAAGTACCGACCCACGTAACTAGATTAGATTCATAAGTAAGCAGTTAACATAAGAGGTTTGCGCTTCTACACTATCCATTGTCGTTTTATGAAAATAAGCAAATCTTACCTAATCCTATAAAAACCTTAAAGTAGATATCTAAGCAGTTAACTTTCAGTTGAATCATATTCCGATAAATACTAATAAGAAGAATAACTATACATACCTACGTATAGTTTGTTTAATAAACAGACTGCGATGTGCTAGGGTCCAGTCAACCTATGCACTTATATCAAGGACCTTGAACTTTTCAGGAATGACGAGTGTATTTGAAGCTACTTCCGTTCGTTAGACAAATATCGGACCATTTGGCAAATAAACTATTCAGTGTGAGTATGTACCTAACGAGAGCGTTATAAGAGCGTTATCTTAGGAATTTCAGTCGCTGAAACGACTGGAAAGTTTCCCGCAATGAAATGTATGTCTTCAAGTTTAATTTTAAATCTTTGAAAGCAAGCAGATCCCCATTTAGCCCGTTCGAATAATCGGACTACTGGTGAAAAATAGATGTAGTGGAAATACCGGCGGCCTACATATTTGAGGGAGCTACGAATCCCGTTTGAAGCCGTGCCAACATTCTCTATGTCACCTGCGGCTGTTGGTGATAACATAGCATTACTTATTTGATACTTAAAAAGCCATTTTGTTTGTCTATGATCGTGGATTTGAATGTGAGTGTACATAGATGTGACTGGTGCCAAGCCAAGACCCTTGGCACCATTTTCCAATTTCTAAGCACTTAAGGGTGAAATTCTTAAGTTCTTGTACGTATTTAGGCAGAAAAATATAGCTCACCTGAAATTTAATATGATTACAATGTACTACTAAATTACCTTCTTAAAGTGGAAAGAGTTGACAAGTTAAGCAGTTCATTAAAGCTCAAGTGTTTCTCTTAGTTCGCCCTAATTACATGATAAATGGGCCACGTCAGATTCTAAATAAAAAACGGGCCGAATTTCCTCATATCGCTAAATAAATACTGGTGTGAGCATGCCGCAAATAGGTGAAGCGAGGGCGGCGCGGGGGCGGGACCACTATTTTCAGCGAGGCCGCGCGCGCGCTGAAACTCGAGCCACTGCGCCCGCGCTCAACACCACGTCACACGCTTTCACTTTCAATCCACATCAAAAACGAAAAGAACATCCATATAGAGCACACTAGATCCAGCATCCAGCTTGGATACTCCACGACACATCACACTTGGCTCCACCTCTTGTTCACTTCGCGCCTGCGTGGAGTATCCGAGCTGCGCGCGCGACTCACCTCACGAGCGGGCTGTTCAGACGGCGGAGCGACACGCACTGCGCCGCCGCCCCACGAGACCGCGCCAGCGCCCGCCCGACTATTTTCGGTGCCAAAAATCCAGGATTTCGATCCATAGCAATTGACGCTCCCGCTTCGCTATTTGAGCCATTGACGCGGTCGCAGAAGCTTTGCTCCCTGCTAATCAAAGTTCGCCGGCGTTTGTCACCGTCGAGTGGTTAACAACCGGGGTAGACCGTGGCAGGTCCTGTCGATCGGATAGATCGATGACGCGCCGTCAATGCCGGCTAATTCTGGCCGCTGTCTCGCTCGCTCGTGATTCACACGTTGCAGATTTTCTTCATCCCATCGAAACCTATAGACACTCGGTTAGAGCTATATTTAGCGCGCTATCGACGCCATGGCGCTTTCATCGCGGTAACATAATCTACTCGGTACGCTGTAAATAAAAGTTTGTTTGTATTAGACGGTGAGCTTAAAAGCTCGCTTTGGGAGCTTTCATTTAAGTAGCTGTTTGATGCTGCGTGCGACACGTTCATGAGACCGTATATCTACTTGTCCTTAATTGTATAACTACTACCAATGATGACTTGTTGTCGATGATCTTGTTTATTGACTGCTTACCTAATTAAAAACTGTATTAAATACTACGTAGATTTAAGAGGTTTTCTTACTGCGTTTCGTCCGATAAACCGGATGTGAATTCTTAATAATGACAATTCGCGTTTTGTGTAACTACCTAATATGGAATCATGACTCTTTACATGAATTTCACATGAGTTCTTTCGTAACTTCGCTTTTGATGTAAGTTGATTATAACGAACATGATTAGTTTATCTTATTTATACTATACTTTAAAGGCGCTAAACTTGTATATTTCTTTATTTATGGTGGCCTAGTTCTCATGCCGAGGGTCAGAGGTTCGATTCCGGCTCGCACCTCTAAGTTTACTTACGTGCGAAATTTAATTTCAATATGCCATGAGCTTTTCGGTGAAGTTTCCTTCACCGAAAAGCTCACATCGTGAGGAAACCTGCACGCATCTGCGAAGTAATTCAAAGATGTGTGTGAAGTCCCCAATCCGCCCTGGGCCCGCGTGGGGACTATAGCCCAAACCCTCTCATGATAAGGGGAGGCCTGTGCCCAGCAGTGGGACGCAAATAGGCTGTGGTATAGTAGGTACCTATTTATGAAAGCGATCTAGTGAAAAGTGTGGAAAATTCATAGCCCCCATTACCGTAGGTATGCTAAAAAAACACAATATTAAAAATTATACTTTATTGGAATGTAAAGAATACAGCAGATCCATGAAAGGGGGAGCTTACAAAACTAAGCAGTCACATTGTTACGTTAAGTAGAAATTTGATGATTTAAAGAGCAATTATTTATAGAAGTTTAAAAAATCTAAAGCCTTAGGTTACATTGCCTGGCCTTAGGTGAATTGCTGGTCAGTGGTAAATTAAAAAAAAAATAAACAATAAAATACAGATCTCTCGTTGAAAGGTATTTTATAGACATTCTATAGGGAACGTCAAAACTTCACGACGCTCAAATTGAACTTTAAATATAGCTACTTAAAGTTCGCTTTCAACGCTGCCGTAACTTTTTGACGTTGCTAATAGAATTCCTATAAAATCCCTTTGCTTCCTGAATGAGGCCCCTGAGCCCCTGACCAAGTGCCACTACTTAGGTATACATAAAATAAATAAATAAATACATTTTTCGGTCAGTACCTATTATGATCTTTGATCTATACTTATATTTTAAAATAAATGCGTATGGAATGGTCTCACTACTTGTCGTTCTGCTGTGGCCCATGTCCTCCGAAACTAGCTTCACTAAAGGCATAGCAGTATAAAAACTTATCAATCACTAAGTACAAACATTTATAAGTGACTTACAAAATCCATTATTGGAGCTACATCAAACCTCTCGATAAAAAAGTATGAAAAATTGCAACATACGAAACTATGGGTACTTATAAATACACTTCATTACAATAATTATTTCGGCAGTGGTGTACCTAGTAAAATGAAAACGTTCGGCTTTAAGGATTGGTTCAAATAAAAATGTAATAAAACACGTGTGATTAACAATAAATCAGTTATCAGTTATTAATCGGATATTCTTTTAAAACGCGTACAAGTATCAAAAATTACAATTTTCTATAATTTCAGTGACTTTTTATAACAATAAAAGACATTCCAATAGCGAACACTAACATCCATATATTTTTAGGCATTTCGAAATTGCTCGGCATCCCGTCCTCGAAGCCACATCACTTTTCTAAAGTGCGATTTAGACTTGCAATAAAATTTTGTTGAAGTTGACGCGATAAGTTAGGAAAATGCGCTGAAGCACGCTGAAGTTTGAATTCTGCAACGTGGCTGCTGCACCTGTTTTTTCTGCTTGTGCTATTCAACTTCTTAAAAAAATATTGTTGGTCTGTAGCTGGATTAATTTCGGCTTTAGTTCATAAGTTTCTAGCAGAGGTGAGACGTAACAGGTTTTTGCTTGGACGTCTAAATACGCTTTACCTTCCGAACGCATTTACACGTACCGAGTAAGGGTATTAGGTGTACGAAGACGGTTTAAAAAACGCTTGAAGTCGCTTAGTAAGCTAGCTACTCAAATAGAGAATAAAATGCTGGACGTCGTTTCTCTGACGCGGTAAATTCGGTACCTACGTGAAAGGAAAACGCGTCTATGAGTCCGAAAATTGCAGCTGTTATTTTTAATACAAATCGATTTTTTCCTTGATTAAAAGGTGGACGATTCACAACAATGAGGCAAAATTTAAAATACCTCTAAAAATAGCGGTAGGTATGGTAGACATATCAAAAAAAGTCTTTTAGTGAACGTGTAGGTAGGGTACTCTGAAAACTCAGTAGATATGCGTTTTGCCTATTACGTCTCACCTCTAATTCCTAGATAGTGTCTTCGTGTGCACATCGCAAACAATAATAAGAAAGCAAACTTTTTGAGCCCGCAGGGCGCGCTGTCACTTTTCCCGCCGTTCCGCGCAAGATGGCGGTGGCTGTCAGCTGTTCCCCGGCGGTTTAGTAGCCGGAGAGATCCGCGAAGGTCTGGTCCACCTCCTCGGCGATCGCCTTGTACTTACTGCGCTCCTCCAACACCTCGTCTGTTGTAAATGTTAGTTATTAGTAGGATTTTATTTTATACTACGAATACTTACAAACAGGGGAGAAAACCGATCATTTATTTATTTACGGGACACCAACAGAGTACATAATTTAAAGTATTTCTTAGATTATCCTAACATTCTTTGGCATTTATGTACCCCAATTATAGGTGAACACATCATTTGTCAATATTAGTTCTAGGTATAAATTTATAATGATATAAGTTAATTTAAGTTCCAATAAATTCAATATTATTATACTTATTATACTTAGCATTTTTAAATGAGATTATATTTAACATATATTAATTTGATTAAGATTAAATTAATTAGTAGGTAAATCTGTAAAGATAAAATATGTAGGTAGGTATATAATTCGATTATTCTAGTTAAGTTCATTATATAATCTTGCTTCAAAATCAGTCTAGTAAAGTTGTATCAAAATCCATTAATTTTAATAGTTGCCGTTTTAGTACGACGGACGTTCTAATTAGTTGATTCGCTGCAAATAAACGAACCTACTAGATACATTGAAAAAACTACCAAGTAGGATTTTCTTTTCATTTGTCAGTAGGTATCATTGGTCATTGGTCACTTTTTCAAAATGTTAGTGACTTTTTCCCGTGTCAAGTTATAGCGACGGCACCAGTGTTGGACACTGAGCTGACAAACACCAGTGATTAACACTTCAATCTTAATCCTAAACTGATACGGTTGTAAATTGATGGTTATACAAAAATTGTATGACACTTAGTTACTTTTAAATAAGGGTTATACTACAAAATTGGGTGACTGACTCACTGTCCATTACCTACTGATGCCATCACCCTACGTACCTAAGCGGTTTCTGCGTCTAACTAAAGACAAATATGTTTAACGCATTCACTGCCATCGACGCATATTATGCGTTTTGCTGACTTTCCCGCAGTGCCTCGAACGCATATGTGCGTTGCAATGTTCCCTTAATGACAGATGTGGCACATGGCGAAAGTTCGTAAAAAGAAGTGGCAGTGAATGCGTTAAGCGTGCGTATATCTACGTGCTAGTGCTAAACAAAAGCTGCTTCAGCAAAATAAAATAAGTTAATGCAGCTACTTACTTAGTTACTTTACTATATGGTGAATAGGGATGACGACAACTTTTATTCCGTAGTCTATCAGGAAGATTATTGAAAAGTATTGGACACGTATTTTTTCTTTTTTCACGTAATCAAACTTATATGGAGATATATTGAGTTGAAATGTCGCGTGACGTCACGGTTAGGTACGATTTATACCTAACGGTGACGTAGTTAGCCCCCACTCTCCAACTTTAATGCGTTTTAACTTAGTCATTCTTTGTTAATTCCATAAAACAAAAAATACATGTCTAATATTTTTTTATTACCTGACTGACGGACTAATTAGAATTTCTATTTCTTCACCCTGTCGTCATCCTTATTGGCATGAATGGTCTGCCTCGATAAGGGAATAAAGTCCTACAGGCAGGTAGGTACTCCGAAGTACCATGTCTCAGACATATACTGATTAACCAAATTCAAACTACCCTCGTTCTACGTAGCTAAAAGTAAGATACCACGGAGTACCCGCTGCTACCCCGCACCTCCACTATGTGGCGAGTCTGTGCAATGTAAGTAAGCAAGTACATCTGGAGCGAATAGTGTAAACGAAGCAATCAAAATTTGGCTTAAACGTAAGTTTCATCATCATTCATCGGTCATTTTCGTTCACAATTCAAAAAAGAATTTCACGCGAAGCTTCTTTTGTCTTTATCTCTCGTTATAAGGCTAGGTAAAGAGAGGTACAAGCTTTTTACGCCCATATACCTAGTTGGTTTTATTTTATCAGACGCGGCTATAGCTACTAACTGTACTCGCTCCTAAAGCGAGCTTCAGACTAAGCATTTGCAGGCTGCCGGAGTTCAAAGGCGTCTTATACACGGTGGGTCAGAAAATATGGCAAATAATTAACCCACCGTATCGGCTATCGATTCTAAGTATATTGAATAGGTCTTTAATTTTTTTTGAGTTGGTAAAATAAAAATTGTATATGGGATTGGTTGTGTGAGCGACGCCTGAATCCTATACAAAATATTTTTTTTTACCAACTCAAGAAAAATTAAAGACCTATACAATATACTTAGAATCGATAGCCGATACTGTGGGTTAATTATTTGCCATATTTTCTGACCCACCGTGTATAGTGTAATTAGGTATTGTGGTGTCGATGATACCGATTATCTATCACCTAATGGTAAAAAAACACTTCTTCGTATATTAGGTAGGTACAATCTTTTATTTAGTTTCACCTGTCCTTATGTTGGTTTGCTTATACCTACATATATGTACTTAATCAAATATTGCAAGTTAAATTTGATCCCGGTTACCTATTGAGCTAAAAGTTTGCATGCATTGTAAATCGGATGGTATTATTATATTAAATTATTATGACATGGAGCTGATCTGATGGAACCGGAAGGAAGGCCAGGTAGCTGACACAACCCCATCGAGTTTGGACCTACATATTAGTAATCTGTGGTTTGGACTCGTTTGATCCGTCTTGACGAGTGCTTTAATAATCAAGCTTGTTTTTGAAAATATTTTTATTAATAAGTATTGTATTGATATCACTTGTTATTAATAAGTGCATGGTTTGTTTTGTGGGAAAAAATTATCGTGGGATAATCTAAATGGACTGTCATATACAAAAAATCAATTTATCTGGAAACAGTCATGGATTATATTTTATCTGGATTATTTATTGTGGATATTCCTCCAGCGCGTACGAAGCGCTTCGCTTCATGCTTCATCATGCGAACAGCTAAGGAGTGGAAATCTCTACCGGCCGGTCTCTTTCCCGATAGTTATAACTCGGGACTTTTCAAGTCGAGAGTGAACAGGCACCATCTCACTTGCCATCAGGTGAGCTCGTGGTCAAATGCTTGCTTATAATAAATAAATAAAATACATTAACATAGTACATTACACTTTAACCATGGTCATACCTACAACATGGACATTAGAGACATTTTTCCTCTGGTCCATGTTCATTTTCAGACCAAGTCGGTAGGAGAACCTTCTGAGATTCATAAATATAGCACTGAGCTCTTCAAGGTTCCAGGGGTTCAGGATTTACTACCTATAATATTATCGGTAAGCCGAATATGAAGACTAACTACTAAGTCCTCATGTAGATTATTGATGCCTTGTCCTTTTCAGCTCATAACACTTCGGAATAGTGACTGGTACAGTCAAAGAGCCAGAAGCTGGCGCGGGGAGATTGCAGCACAGCCCTTGGGGCTGACGGGATCAATCGAGTCAAATAATTTCTCGTTATAGGCGTAATTGATGAATGCCATGTAATGTGGGAGGTTTTATTCGCTTCGGTCTTCTGTATGACCGGCCGGCCGGTAAGTCTAACTAAGTACTGTCGCTCTTTCTGAAATCGACTTTTTTGGTAGTCTAGAAGTAGTCAAACCTGCGCGAAAGATGGTGGGTGATACGATAACTCTCAAAAACAGCTTGTAAACATGAGACAGCGGTAGGACGGGTCTATAATCCTTCAGTAAGGTTAAGGTTTTATGTAAGCCATCTTGTAAAACTTCTGCCTGAACTGTTTAAAACAATTTGGGATTTGACTTGTAGGTATTAGATGTTTTGTGGGTGACTTAAATTTGGTATTTTTTTGTGTAATGAAACTCCCATCACTTACAAGCAGTACCCAATCCCGGGATCCCGGGATTGACTGCGGCAATCCCGATATTAATCCCGGGATTACGATAGTCCCGGGATTTGGAAGCCCTAGTCTGCCCTGTGCCGGTGCAGAATTGTAATCATCAATGTGGTATCTAGATACCTACTACCTAAGCTATTACATTTCCGTACGACAGACAAAGGACTGTCATACAAAAATTAACCACTCGTAAGTGAGCGGCTCTGTCAACACAGATTGCATGTCATGTCATACCACATAAATATAAATTACAAGACCTCTATTTTTTGAGAAGTCAACGTTAGTCAGTCGATACTTAGCACAGCGACATCTAGCGAGGACATTGGTCAACCTACATTTGAAGCAACTGAAAAAAAGATGCAAAGAATTCATCACCATCGTCGTCGTTTCTTCGCAACCTACTTAAAATGGAGTTTTTTTTAGCTGTTCTGCTGCCGCCACGGCGGCGATTGCCGGAATCGTCTAGTCCATGGTCTAAGAAAACGTCTGCTAACTAGTCAGAACTCAGAGTTGTGTCACAAGTGAAGTCCCGTCGAGTTGCTACTTTTATTGAAGGTACGGGCGACCGGGTTTGCTCTCGGGTGATAATAGCCGAAATGAAGTTTTCTCAGATGAGACCCTAGATTTGTCGCCCCCATACCGTAAACCATTATATTCCAAACTGTAGCCTATGTCCTTCGTCGGGATCCCATCGATCTCATCCAAACTTCATCTCAATCGGGACAGCCGTTTTTGCGGGAAGAGATAACAGACAGACAGACAGTTACTTTCGCATTTATAATATCTTCTATCTATAAAGGGTAATTTTTCTGTCTGTCTGTCTGTTTTTTAGAGTTAATCTCCGCAACTACAGAACCGATTTAAATGCAGTTTCAAAGGAGATAGAGCATAATTCGGAGCTACATATAAGATTTTCTCAAACATGCTCGGAAAGTATTGCTTTGCATTCGAAAATAGAACACGGAAAGTCAATCATTCTAGGACTTCAAAATTTAAATAGTATTTTTCGCAATCGTGACATAATAGAGAGCTTTTCAGTCGAGTACCGTGTTTAGGCCACGAAGCTTGCTGAGTGGCCTAAGTAAGGTACGAGATTGAAAAGCTTGATTATGGCACTATTGTGAACAATACTTTTTGTACGAGTCCATTAAAATTAATAATTTAACTCATTAGTACGAGTATATAAGAAAAATAAATGTCGTTTGAATTTTGCTCTTCGTGGTAGGGCCTGTAAATCTAGTTGGTCACGACGTGCATCTAGATGGCCATGCCGAAACGTGAAAAAGTATTTCGATCGTCTAGAGCGAATCGAAATAACTTATTTCGGTTGTTTCGGAAGTATGACTATTTAACGATGAAAAGAGTGACATTGCAGTATTCTCTATGAAATCTTAATACACATATTTCAATTGACGAGTACAAAAAAAAGTTTTCTCTCTCTGGTAACAATATGTATTGTACCCATAGACTTATTATAACATATGGACGAACAGTTCCTAACAGAATATGTCGAAAAATATGGGTCAAGCTGACATTAGAAAATACGTTCCAATAGGCTAATAACGCCTCTTTATAATATGTGTCAAGATAAATATTTTATACAAAAGTAAACCTAACACTATAAGACTTAAGTGTCAAATTTGTAAACGCATATTTCAAAACATTAAACGCCAAGTTTTGGAGGTGTTTGATCAATAATTTTCATAATATAAATGTAAAAATGAACAGCGAGTGAATAAGCAGTGAATGGAGCCGCTTTGTGTATATATAAAAAATAATTTTAAGGTCTTTGAATAAAAATACGAAAATAGGAAATAGAACAATATTTTTATTTCTTCTCGTGCTCTAAAAGTTCGTCTTTATGTTGAGCATATGCGAAATAAAATTGCTTTTTATGCTCTAGCACATGAGTAGAGAACCAACCAGAGTGAAAGCCTCATACAACCTCGCTGCGATACGTACACAAGCATGTCGCGCATGAGTGCGGGGGCACAGGCGGCCCGTCATGTAAGTACAGGGCGAAACCGGTTCCTACCGACTCGGCCTGTGCTTTAACTGTGCTGTGTTATGTTTGTTATCATTTCAAATTTTGATTGTTTTTGCCATGATTTTATTAATAGGCTACGACGATGTATAACAATAAATAAATATATTAGTATACAATGTATACTAAAATAGTATGAAAATGGCGATAAGCAATTAATTACTAGCCATCGAGTTATATGTACTTAGTACTAGAGGAGACAACGCCACTTCACCGTTTGTAACACGAGTTAGAGCCAGCTGGGTCAAACTCATTTAGTCTGCGCCAGCTGTCCGCCGCGACGACTCGTTTTAGGTGCCTTTTCCAAAATGCCTCCGTTTGTGTGCTAGCTAAGGTATTGTTTAAATAATATATGTCGGAAACCAGAAAATGGGTCGAACACACGAGAGAGTCGTTTGGCTTAAAAAGTACATCTTGTTTGCCTTGAGCTATTATAGTAGCCCATTGTGCACGTCGGTGAGGATTTCGTGGAAATCTTAAATTGAAACATTATAGTTATTACGAGCTTTATATAAATCATTTTATTTACAAGACAAACATCCCGTATATGACATTCCTAGTGTAACAGGCGTCCACATGCTACGGTGACCGCTTACCACAAGAGGTAGATCCTAAACATATTTGCCACCGACGTGAATATAAAAAAATAAATTGTCGACTCCACCGATTTTTGTTCCGTGACAACCGTTAATTTGTACTAAGAAAATGAATGATTAAATACCACGAAATGATGACGAGTTCACATTAATTTTGTTAAAATATTAATAGAACTTAAAGAAATATATTCCATCTTTTCTTCTTCTTGTTTTCGTGCTATAAACACATTTTTTCACCGCACATTTCGTCATGTTTGACCATTTGACAGTTGTCGTTGTCTATTACGGCCGAAACGAGACTGCGCGGCAAACGGGTGCCCGGGCACCCGTTTAAGGGGCCATTTTTTCCCGGCTGATTGTAAATCTAGTCCTATAATAGATCAGTGATTGTACCAAATTCCATTTCTGACCGCTTCAGTAACTTTTTAAAACTTCTCACTATTGCATAAAAAATGAGAAGGGCCAAAGCATAATCCCATACAGCCAAGCTAAACCGCCCGTTTCTGAACATAGTGTGTTCGATTCACAGTGTGTGCAAGTTTTTATTTAATTTATACTTTTAAA
The DNA here is from genome assembly GCA_963971205.1 of Aethes cnicana. NCBI lineage: Eukaryota > Metazoa > Arthropoda > Insecta > Lepidoptera > Tortricidae > Aethes > Aethes cnicana. The sequence goes on from OZ020286.1 coordinate 3,794,921, forward strand.
AATTTGATGGAACACGACGTGCCCATATAAAAAAGACAATAGCAATGGCGGCAAAATCTAAATGAAAGTGAAGTGATTGAACATTTATTGTTTTATGCCCGTCGAAGGGTTAAAATTGGTTCTGAATAATTAGCTAGTCTTAAGGAATCGAGTTCATTACATATTTGTGCTTTCTGGTGCAACGAATACGTCAGTTAAGTGCACTGTTAACATGTTTTCGTGAGCAATCAAAACGCGTGAGTTTTATTTTTATAATAGGTAAATACCACATAATTATACATGCATATGAATGTATTAATTACAGTAACATTACAAAATTTTATTCAGGGCACCTTTTAAATGTACAGAAGAGCAGATGTAAACAAGAAAATATCTTGTAAAGTGAAATTATTGACTTTCTTGATGTTTTCAATACGCATTTCGTGCTATATTCTTAATTAGCTTTTTTCATATAATTCGCATTGTTTGAGAAAAGCACTATGTAGTCCTTCGTGGAAAGAGGGTTGCATGCCTGGCTGGCCTGGCCTGGGATCCCTTACTTTCCGGACCTCGGCAACAATATACTAATGTTTGATTCAAACCGGACATCGGAAAGAAAAGTAAAGTTATCGACAATTTTTATTCCACGCAGTCGCATGAAAGTATTGGATAAACAGCGAAGAGGCAAAAAATATCGAGATAAAATTCATGTCGGTCGCGCGTGGCTGCGACTGACCGTTGGCTTGGAATACCTACCATCGTACCATCTTTACTAAGTAATTGTAGTTACTTGTTGTAACAATAACTTTTAAAACGTATGCGAAAAATCGATTCCCTAAATTGATTTTCCATTTTTCTTGCTGTATATATAATAACTGCCTGGCTGCTTTTCCAATCGTCAGATGAAAATTTTGAATTTGTTCCGGAATAAAATGAAATTTTGTAAGGCCTATTCGAAGAATTTTCATCTGACGATTGAAAAGTCATCTCCAGCCTCCAAAAGGGTAAAATAAATAACAAAAACAACAAATAGGTAATAAATTATTTTATAATTAAACGAAAAAATAAATACCGCCATAAACCTATGGTTTGTAATACTGTGAATCAGCATAAAATATAAATTAAGTTACGTTTATACAGATATAGTGAATCGCGGGCGGGTGGTGTTGCCATAGCAAGTCGCCGAATGCGAACATCTTATTCCTTGAGGATGAGCTCCACGAAGGCCGTGTCGAGGTCGTCTCCGATGTCCTTGTACTTCTCCTTCTCGGCGACAAGTTCGTCTGTACAATTTGAAATATGTTACGACAAATTCCACAATTGAATACTGGCAACATTTTCAAATTTAAAATGATGATGATTCGTATCTCCTGCGATTTTCCTCTGAGCAATTTTGCTCTGTCACTGTTCGTGACGCTTCCTTTTACGTAGGCGTCAGTTATGTAATACAATATTTAATCGGTTCTTTCTTTCACTCCTTCAAGTCAAGTGTTGCATCGATTAGTGTAGCGGTATAAGTCGTAAGTAATAATCATGAGTATGCTTACGTGATCCTGATTATTCCGAAGCCATGCGCCGTCTTAAGCTTTCGCTCGTCGGATTGTCAATTGGTCATGCGGTATTAGAATTTAGCGGGGCGTTAGGGGGTTTATTGGGGGGTTTAAATGCGAGTGAGAAGCGTTCGTAGACGGTCAGTGGCAGCACGTGCAGCGGTCGCAGGGCGCGACGGCGTGCAGCGGGCCGTGGCGCGGCGGCTCCTCCAGCCCCAGGTCGTCGAAGGCGCGGTTCAGCTCGCCGCCGATCTCGTGGAACATCTCCTTGCCCGCGATCAGCTCGTCTGCGGACACGGGCCCGTGAGCGGCGCGCACGCTACCGGCGCTACCGGCTACCATTCAAATACTATTCCATCAGCTATTTTTCGTTTTTATTTATTTAGAAGATACATAATTAAATTGTGATACATTTGTTGGGTTGGTTGTATGTCATCGGTCCGGAGCACGCGTGGGTTGAGAGGTTTACGATGGAGGCGCCGCTTCGGCCGGAGGGGCCTCCGCGGGCGGCGCGGCGGGCGCGGCGGGTTCGGCGGCGGGCGCGGGCGCGGG
>OZ020286.1:3797201-3913686 GCA_963971205.1 Aethes cnicana
GGGCGCGGGCGGCGGCGTGGGCTCCTTGGGGTGCGTGCGCTCGTACTCCAGACGCTCCACCTCGGCGACGCGGTCGGCCTCGACGCGCACGGCCTCGGCCTCGACGCGGGCGGCCTCGGCGAGGCGCTCCTGCTCGGCGCGCTCGATGGCCGCGAGCCGCTCCTGCTCGACGCGCTCGATCTCGGCCAGGCGCTCCTTCTCCACTCGCTCGATCTCGGCCAGACGCTCGCGCTCCGCTCGCTCGAGGGACAGCTGGCGCTCGCTGGGGTCGACGCCGGGGATGAGCTCCACGAAGGAGTCGTCGATGTCCGCGCCGATGTCGTTGAACCGCTCCGACTCGTTGATGAGCTCATCTGCGGCACGCGCGCCAGTCAGACTCTCTCCTCAACATGCTGCGGGGTCTATGATCTCATGCCCGTGCTTCGGACGATGACTGGTCGACGTGAACATGACTCGCATCCATCTAACGCATTCCCGCTTCCGACTCCGATGGATTGTACAATGAGAATGATCTTTTTATAGCTGATAGAATCGATGATCGGGAGAGTTAGAGGGTACACACGGGTTAGTATCAAAAAAACAACACCGAGTTAAAAATAATGATAATATATATTTATAAACACTTGTGTTAGAATACTCTTAAATTCATTAATTTATTTCTCACGAACTTATCTACCATTTCATTAATCGATAACATTAAAAAGACGGATTCCCCTCGATTTATCGAACTTTTTCGTATTACAATTTGTATATGTGTATGGCTTGCGGTGCTCGACGCGGGCCGATCGGAGCGGTTGCGTCGTTTATTCATCGATTAATTTAAATAAATAGCAACAAACTCCAATTATGACACGAGAAAAATCATACGCGAAACAAAATAGAATATCAAATACTTCATAGAAAGTAAATGCTTATAAATATCAATATGTTACCATCACTCATTAAATAAAACATCTAATCTCATCTCTAATATTAAGTAAATAAGAGTTCATGGAATTGCGAAGTGCGTGCGATCCTTGTGCGATGCACTGTCGGAGCGACGGAATGTGCAAAATTACACGTCTGCTTTGTTCTACGCTACATTGGAATGAATTTAGAAAACGCAAAAGGCGAATAGTACTGGAAATGTAAGAACATTTTGGTCCCCATTTTGGAATGTCAACATTTTCTCTTACCACTAGAGTGCCATAAGAAAGGTTAGTCAGCTGCATACAACGGCCAAGATGGTCACTCGATAAATAATGACTAAAACGAATGAGGATTTACGAGTACACTTCTCAACGGAAAGATTAGTAAATTTGTGTATCAAATAAAATAAAAAAATTGCACATGGCAGTGGTGTCGCAGCGAACACTCGACGTTACAATAAGCGGCTGGCAATTACTCTATGCTAGTATATCTAGGCTGCCCGCCGGGCGTCGGTCAACGGGTGAAATACTGAGTTGAACACAAGCACATCGATAAGATAGAACAACCAGCGCGCCTTCTGAATGAGGACTATCGCGTTTGAATCCGCTAGAGGCGCCCGTGTAGAGTGAGGTCTCGCTCGAAGTCGTCAAATAAGTAGTTAGGTAGCGTTGATTTTTCAGTATTTGCATCTTCAATTTGCAAATAAATAAATAATCAATTACGGTATGGTTCAGTAAGTGTTTAAAAATCTGGACTAAGAAAAAAAACTGCGAAATAACACGATATCCAGCATTAAGAAATCCTAAAATTGAACGAATATTACAAATTAACAACCGAGCTATTTTTCAGACGACAGAGCGACAAGAGCTTTCAGAGCGACAAAAACGATAGCCCTCATTCAAGTGACAGTAGGCCAAAATGGCAGCTCGACAAGATGGCGGAAGGCGCGCGAGTCGACACGCGCGGGCGGGGCGCGGGGGCGCGGGGGCGCGGCGTTCACATGTTCTGGATGTCGTGGAGCGTGGCCTCCATCTCCTCCTGCAGGAGTTTGCTCTTTTCGCGCTCGCTCACCAGGTCGTCTGCAAGACGCGCCCACGTCAGTCGCACGCACACACCGCCGTTCGAATACTCTCTGACATATAGATGGGCCCTCTCGTGATGAGAAGCCTGTGAGCATTGGGAAGTAAATAGGCTGGTAGTGGGCCGAGCAAATCAACGCGTGAACTAAAAACGTTGAATCGTTTCAACTTTTAGGTTAATTTTAATTCAAAGTCCCGAGTTCATTACGAATCGGAGCCTAGAAAAGATAGAGTTCGTTTTCGTAAGTAGTCAAAAATGTATGCAGCTGACATAAGTGATCATAATGGTCAGTTACACGCATTTTGAGAGCCAAAACGAACGTCATTCGTTTCTAGAGTATGGCACGTTATCAAAACCCGTATCTGTCTCGATTATGAATCAAGTATGATTTATATAGCAGCAAACGCCTTTAGAAATGCAATTATTTTTTCATGTCAGAAAATATTTGAACGAAACATTTAAAAAACAACAGAAATCAAAAATCATGCGGTCACAATGATTACACAAGGATCGAGCAGTCTAAAACAAAGACATGCTTTAAAGAAAATAAACAATAAGCAGATAAAGCCCAATTAGAATCAACTTCTCAACTATTCAAATTATGTATTTCAAATACGATATGGACTGTTACGGTGGATTGTAAATGGGCTCTAATTCTACTGATTAATGTCGAATGCATAACTGTTACTAACATTATAGTTTTGAATGAAATATAAACATTAAAAAAAAAACTATTGTTGACTCAGCTTTATGAACTGCTATGTCAGCAACAATTATGCCAACGATAAAATATTTAATCGAAATAAAAGTCTAACGAAAACTGTTATATGATAAAAAAAAGCCTAGTAATAGCGCAATGATAGTAAGTAAGCTTTCAAATCTATTATACAGCATTTAAGTCTTAAAGCCAGCTCTAATGACGGCTGCGCGTTTAATGTTCAAAGCTTTAGTTCAAACACATTAACTTGACTTCAGAGATATTTTGAATTGACTTAACCATACTGCTGTAGACGTAATATATCTGGAGAACCTTGAAAACTAGCAAGTACAAAAATAATATAAATAATTAATATTGCTTTCTTTTATTCCTACACAATCCTATCCTGAAACTTTGGCGAAACATATATCTGTGTATCAAATAGGCAATTATGCCCAGTTCCGATTCATTGATCTACTTTTAGGTTACAATTTGACACAATGTCAAGTTAAACTTAATATAGGACCCGATATGAGAATGCTTCGTCAAAATTCACGGTAATTTTCCTCATAGATCTTATAAACGTTGTTGTAGATGTGATATTGCATATATTACCTTCAAGCCTGTCGACCTCCTTCTGTAGTTTCTGCACGGAGCGTTCGGCGAACTCAGCGCGCGCCTCAGCCTGTAATTCCACAAACAAACCATCATTTATCTGATGTGAGTGGGAAAACAGTCTAATTTTTGACGAATTAGGTTGTCACTATTCTCATATGTCTTCTTTTGGCGACTTCATTTGCTGAAGGTTTGCAGTGACAGTCAGCTCTTTGAATCCAGCCTTTTCTCGAGCTAATTTGAAGAGCTTTTCCAGTTTCAAAGTTCAGAGTTGAATTTGAATTTAACGTGCAATAGTTAATTTTTGATTCAAGATTTTAAGGACATCTGAATCAGAAGGTAAATTTCTGAAGATATTGTCAATGATATTGATAACTTTCCAATGACAAAATGGACTCATAATGTTAAAAAGTGGGCACATTAAAAAAATTAGACTGCTTTCTTAAATAGACAAATCAAACACATGCAAACTTCGAGTTAATGTTCCAATGAATATTTTGAAATTTTAACATGATAATAATAATTCCATAAAAATAACACAATTTGTTAGCAAAAGCGATCACAACTCATGCATTTACCTTCACCGTAAGCAGCTAAGTGCCGAAGTCGACACTAAACTAGGGACATAATAATACCGTTACCCGGGATGTAAATAAAATAAACTATACATATGAGCGTGAAAATAAGTATACTTAAATAAATGAAGAGAGGCTCTGGGTCTCCAGTATCAGATGCATTTCTATTTTTCAAGTACTGTGTTTTGAGGTTAGTTTCTCCATAAGGACCAAATAATTGAGTAATCTCTTTTAAAGTATTAAGATGCCAGTGTTAAAGTGAATGTTTTTATACATGGAAAAAACGTTTTATGCTTTCTCCATTGTTTAAAAAACACCGTTTCCCTGTTAAAAGAAAAATCTAATATTGACCACTTCATGAAATAATCACCGGCCGTTCGTTAGTCGGATCGGAAATTCTGATTTGTACTAATTTGTGGAAATAGCAACCTCCGTGTCTTATCCAAAATCTTTTCGTCCACTTGTTGGTGGTTGATTCTCCCCAAACTCTCAACAGCCCTCGTTACCACTAAGTTGTTGTTGATTTAGTGATAACGGTTTCTATCAACTAAATACAGAAAAAACGTTCGCGCAATGGTAGTTTCAGATTCAATCAAAATATAATGTGTCTTCTCACTTTTATCTGCATCAAAATGCAGAAATTGTAATGACGGCGGATTAAACGCTGATAGAACCGGAACCACCTTTTTGCCTAGAATCCTATCGCGTTTAGTCGCCCCAGAGCCCCCGAAGCACCGACTTACTTGGGAGAGTTTCTGCGAGAGCCCGTGGATCTTATCCTCCACGTGATCGCGGGTCGCCATCGCCTGACACACACTCGGGTTACTCACGGGTTGCACGCGCCCGTTGCGAATGTACGGCAGAAACGCAACCACTCCTCAGATGTTGCAAAATACCAAGTCAGAGGGTAAGCTAATTGGAATTAGAGGGTTATTTTACTCTCCTATAATGAAATTTAAAAATGATCCCAACATCTGAAGAGCACTTGCACAAATTGACTAAGGAGACGAAGCGTACAGTCACAATACAGGCATATGTATAGTATATAGGTAGGAGATTTATGCACAGGTAAGAGGGAGAGATCCTCATATGCACAGATGAAGCACCAACCGCCGACAGCACTACTACGTGAACCTACACCGACAGTAACCTAAGACGGACGCACTTTAAACTGTATGAAGTATCATGGCAATCAAAAATCGAAATTTCAAGTCAAGTTTCTTACACATTTGAGTGTCAGATACCCGATCTTTTTCTGCAAAAACTCTCGCGTTGGCCGTCTTCATACAATTCAAAGCAAGTAGTATAACCCCAATATATAATGGCGATGAACGTGATCCTATCTACGACCGTAACCGCCAATCGCAGGCCGCGGTTTACCTCTCTCAGTTGAGCGTCCAGCAGTTTCGCCTGCATCTCGTAAGTCTCTTCCCTTTGCGTAGCCTGTGATTATTTGTTGTTAACGAAAAAAAAACACAAAACGAAAACGAAACTCCATGCTGTAACGCGCAGTGTTGCCTGTTTATAGACCAACACCGTGCGATACTATAGAAAAACAACGAACAGGTCTTAGTACACATTAGATTATAACGTCGTTAAAGAAAGAAAAACATCAACAGCCAAATTAACAAACTTGAGAAATTGGAGGGTAACGTATTACGACAAGTTTGTACGGACTACGTTCTATGCCTGATTTACTTTTATTTATTTACATTGGCCAGCATCTTGCCGTTATTAGGCACTGGTTTGTTTGCTTACGTTGTAGAAATCAGGCATAGGATGGCACACTACAGTGAGGCAGAATGCAGTTAGGTAAGCGTAACTCGCGTAAGGATCAATCCTTTCTCATTCACACCTCCTTTAGGCGGGTGGTGAGGGTTTTGATCTGATTTTTGTACTCCTCCTCGCGTTGGTTGGCCTGCATAAAATTATTCACTTAATTACTAAATTCCAAACGTTCAAACTAAAACCGGAAATTACATCCTGGCAACTAAATTTACTTCAATCACGATAGATTCAGAATTATTCTTTTATTTCAACATTCTTTTCAATCATTCCAAAAAGATAAAGTATTTGTAAAACACGATATTTGACTAGATAAGTTGGTTGGTGCATCATGTACTAAACATTTTATCATCTTGACAGATTAAGTATACCTACATTTATAACTATTCTTAATTATTGCTGAAGTTTTAATTAAGAATAGTTACAAGAATATCAAAATCAATTAGTTCAGCAACTGTTCTTCTTTAAGGATCACTTTGCGTTGTAGGATACAACCTTGGGGACAGTTTTATCTTGAAGGTGGCCCTTTAAACTGAGGCCTTCAGTAGATAAGCCTAAACAGAGATAACGCTTAAAATATATTTTAAACCAGCACTAAATCTTTGATAGCGAGCGACAAAACATGTCTTAAATCATGCTATCGTCCTTTCAATCTTTATTTTGAGGCAATCAACTTGCTTATGGCTCTGTAGTTAAGAAGTAAGGTCTTCTAGTGACGTACGACCAGTTTAAAGGCCCACCTTCTTAATAGAGATTAAGATCAGTATCAGAATTGAGATATGAAATTCATTTGTTAAAAAAGTGATCCAAAATTTATCTTGAAAGAGGGGTTTTTAGGGGGAAAGCTATAAAATTCCGAGACATACCTTTTCCTCGGAAACTTCCAGGGACTTCAGGTTGTTGCCAACGACGCGGAGTTCTTCCTCAAGCTCGACGATTTTGCTGGAAAATTGAGAAAAGACGGCCCATCAGAAAATATCTTGATTAACAGACATTAGAAGTTTGAAACTATCCAATTTTTTGTATTAAGATGTAAAAACTCTGCTCAGTAAAAAAGGGACAGTACAAAACAAATGCATTTTATATTCGGAGCGGATTATATTTTATTGCGGAGGATTAATTAATTGCATTTTTCAGCACCTGATCCAAATAGATTTACATAGATAATTTAAACTATCAACCTGGCTGGTTTTATGTTACTTTAAAATTGCCACTATACTCTTAAAATGAAATGACATGACCAAAACCATAGTGTCAGTAGCTGGTTCCTTAGCGGTCTTGCCTATCAAACAGTATAACATGTATATTGACGCTGCTTATTTTTATTAAATCATATTAAGGGCTCCTCAATATCAATCAATAAAGATTTATGAGACATTGTCCTAAATATTTGAATTCTACTTTAGGTACTCAGGGCAAACAACTCATGTGCTGAATAAGAAGCGTGCGTTTAACTATAGTATTTATAGATACTAATTGCAACATGCAGTGAATGTAGCTAAGTTCAATAGCAAAGATTAAAAATAACTTAAAGTAACCGTAAATTGATCACCTAGGTAGGTTCTTTATCTTATTAATCTTTGCATTTTGTTATCTATCATGCTTTAATCTCATGTGAAAATGAAGCTCATGCCACACTGAGTTTCAAACGCTTCATTTTCACACTTAAGGCGTTAATGATTGAATCCGGCCATTGTACTTCATTGACTTGAAAACACGTAAAGAACTAATCTGAATTGTCAAAGGTCAAGAGACTTTAGTCGCGATAGCCTCTCGCAAAAAAGTGCTTCGGCGGTCACCGTGGCTAAGTTAAATCCGATCTACGCGACTATTGGCCGAATGCAGAAACATTCAAAATTTAAATATCCTTTAAGTTTAAGAACAAGTAATACATTTAATACTCAAATTATTAATGAAAAATTCGTGATCGTGAATTCGGCCAAAAATCTGGCCAGCTGATAATTCTAAAGCGAGTACTAAAGATATTTCTGAAGCAATAGGTACTCCAGTGAATACTTCTGTCTATATTAGAGAGAAGAATTCGCCCGAGTAGACAATCACAATTAGGGACGTGTTTTTACTGATTGAAACAATACGGTAGTCGGCATGCCAATGCTACGTGCCTCAGCTGTTGTTTGGTAATTCTTATATTTCACGTCGCTGATATACTTAATGATATGAATATTTTCTTATTTTCCAGCCATCAATTTCTGTGTTTAGATTTTTCCGATCCACCTGCATAGACCAGGGTTAGAGCTTTACGTTATCACAAAAATAACTTATGCCAAGCTATGTCTTGCTTTGCAAGGTTGCACTTACGGGTTAGGGCTAATCATTTTTATGAAATGTGTAAAAGTAAACCATTTAACCTATCTATTTCAGCAGTTAACCAGAAGCTAAACCCGTCTTGGCGCAAAATAGAATACTGGAAGGTTGAACTGGTTGAATCTAGATCACCAACTCTAACCCTGACCTGAGAAAATGAACACGTCCCCGGTTGTCGATGGACTTACCAATCGCTCTGGTCGGCGCGTTCCTCGGCGCGCTCGAGGTCCTGCTCCATCATGACGAGCTTGCGCGCCACCTGCGCCCGCGCCGTTAGTACACGCACACACAACACACTACCACGCTGGCGCCGCCGCTCTCGGCTCGCAGTGCGGTGCTCACTTACAATGGGGGCCGTGACCAAACCGACAGGACTCTTTGCTTTCACTTCACAAACTTTGGCAGTTCGGAACGCGAAACGTTCGTCGTGATAAAATAAAACAAGCAAAGCGAGTGTAAAACAAGCGGCAGTCGAGAGCGGCGCCGGAACTCACAGTTAAATATAAACGAGGGTTGTCCCAAAACATTTTAGCTCTAATTTTTAATTCATGTAAAATATATTTAAAAAAATATCTATGTGCTATCTAGTGCTTTATAGTTATCATTATGTGATGTGTGCGCTTGCATATGTGCGGCACGCATACGGCCAGTAATTCTGGTGTAATGCGGTGCATATCTGAAAACGAAAATTGCCCTATACCACACATATTTCTGGCGACCTAACCTACAGCCACGCTAGTCGGTACACACACTGAAGACGGAAGTTTAGTGGACATGGACATGATAGTTAACATTGCATAGAAATATCCATGAGATGGGGCAACCCTTGTTTTAGTTCGAGACTAGGACAGCGTCACTGACGTCCCGCGGGGACGTGAGTGACGCTGGCCGCGCTTACAACTAACTATTACATTTCACAATGAAAATAAATAGCAACACCATGTATGAAAAAAAAGATGCAAACTAAATTAACGCTAAAAGAAACAAAAATCCCGTTGACTGCCTCGCCGCCGACCTACAATGGGACATGCAATAAAAATAACAGTGAGCGTCAATGTTAGAATTACCAATGTAGGTAAATCGGGTTACGGTGCAGCGATGTTAAGAATGCTAATGAACAACCATGCAGAACGGCGCGAAAACTTGCAAAACAACTCTGGATCGAGCCGGCTCAATATTGTTGGTAAGGCAGATTTAATTGCTTTTTAAAAGACTGTGAAGTCGGGTGTTGTGTCGAGACCATACAATATTGCGCGGCGCGAGCACCTACGGTTGCACTATAGGGACACCTACGATTCCCCGGACTCGGCGCGTTCCTCCGCGCGCTCCAGGTCAGCCTCAACCATGGCCAGCTTACGGGCCACCTGGACATACACCCAAACGTCAGCAAACAGACAAACAACCAGCATTAAATCACGTGTAATTGCAATCTTATCACAGTCGTTTGGTCTTGAGCAACCGCTACGTAAATGGAAGTAAAGCTTATGTAACGAGAACCACATACGCGACCAAGGAGACTTGCCCCGCCTTATAAGGCGGTCCGGCCAAGATCGGACACGATACGACTCCTTCTAGGGCCGGCGACTCGCGGGCCTTCGTTGGGTCACGGAAATTAGGACATGATGCAAAGAAACCATCTGGCACCCGCATATGTTTCGAATGACACGACGCCACGTTTCACCGTTTTACTCGGAAAGGAGTCCAAGATGGGTATCTAATCTCGTTCCGATAAACGTGGCGCTATAAAGGAATGTTTGTAAAGTTCTGTCATGCTTGAACGATAGGCACTTCAAATAGGGAATGCAACGTTCGTTGCGTTTGTTACTGGGTGTATTAAATATGTTAGTAAGTTCAACATCAAATAAAACTCAATTGAATTAGTCGAATTGACGTCGATTGTTATGTTTAGAGACACATAGGGTAGAGGAGCTGGGGTTGTCTATGTGGGAGTCAAAGTCAAACCATCGAAGTGCAAACGTCCCGTGCGGAACGAAGCACAAGCAAGTCCAAACGACATCGACGCTATAAAGACCTCATCGTATTTCTTGTCGGCTTCCTCGGCGAGGAACCTGGCCTCCTTCAGCTGGTTCTCGAGGGCGTCCATGCGCTCCTCATCAGCCAGGGACCTGTTCTCCAGGATCTTGCGGGCGCTGCACCCAACAAACACCATCAGTAAACGCTAGTGTGATGAGGTGAACGTTCCTAATGGTTCCTATCAAGGGCGACCCAGTTAGACATGCAAGGAGCACGGAAGGAACACACAAAGCACGCCGGATACTGCTGTGGAAGGAACTTTGTAACGAGCATCATGGTTACGACTAAAGTACCACAGATATTTTATTGTGTTAACGTAATATTAAATTTCGAACTTGAACCTGCATTACTTGTTAACCAACAATGCTCGGAACAAAATCTTAATGACTATTTATTTAATGATTTACATGTCTTACGATTAGGATAACGGAAATTTGAGTGCATAATCATCAGTATCGTCCGTCATCGAATACGAGAATTATGCAACTCAGATTGCTGACAGTCAAAAACTTCTAACCAGTTTCGCATTTAAATATTTAAATAATGTATTCTTTAAAAACTGGTGATAAGTTTATTGAGTTCGTATTACATTTTCGTGGTATTTAATGATTACATAGTAACTGAAAGCCACTCCGGTATTTCTGATTATATATATCGCTAAATTGACTTATAAAATCTCCATTGGAAACACTTCAGAGAAGGGGAAAAAATAAGTGGGTTGCAGTTTCGTTTCATGTTATCAAAAAAAAAAACACGAATCATAAGCATGTTCGATGTTCCGATATACAAAAACTTGTATTATGAATTATATTATAAAGAAGATACTTATGCCACACAAACTTTGTCTATCGGCACATACAAATACAAGAACTCTCCAATGCAACTATTTTCCCTTTCAAATCAACTTCCTTCCCGACATAACGGAAAATTGCATTGGAAGAGCCCGTAGAATGTTCTAGAAATGAATGACGCTTCAAGCGGTCACCTCTTCGTATTTCTTGTCGGACTCCTCCGCGATTAGCTTGGCCTGCGCCAGTTGCGCCTCCAGAATGGCGACGCGGTCGTCCTCCATATTTGTTCGGTTCTCCAACGCCTTGCGTATTCTGGTTAGTGCGGGGCCAAACACATGCGTGTTACAAACATCGATATCGACACTTCAGTGGCTTTTAACACTATTCGTTTTAAACGGGTCTAGAAATACGGTGGTTATGGGCGAAAATAAAAACGAAAACAATCATGCACACGAAAAACAAAACTTGAAAAATCAAGGACTGATCCAGTTAAGTGAAGAAGCCGTACAATAGGTTTAGGTATTATTAGGGACGTAAATGTCAAGTGTAAGAACTAATGTACGGCTGCTTAAATGTGGAAATAGGTTTAATGTAAAGACACACTAAAATAATTGCAACGAATGCAAAGAGGTAAATAATTTCGCGCATCGTGCAAATGTTTAGTCACTCACTTCTTAGTAAGTGTCAAATGTTAGATAAAAATTTGTTTGTTCTCAAATTGACACAAATAGTGACGAACACCTGCATTATGCGCGAATGGATTATAGTTATAACTGAATTTATTTGCGTAGAAAAGTCATTTTAAAATGATAAAAAAGTCGTCTCAAGTTCACCTTTACTATTTTTGCAATATTGACATATTTAATGTTTTCTTTATCTATTTCACAATGAACGTGCCTATAGGTTAATCAACGTAAAGCAACATTTACGGTCCCATAAAAAGTTCAATGGAATGATAAAATTCTATCATAGTTGTCTTCCGTCGACTTACATATTGGCTTTTTATTCTCTGGCGTCCCAACCGCATGCCATTGTCGTCCATTATTGTTGAGTATAGTCACTTAACTTTCATAAAATCACGTCGTTTCAAATTCTTTAAGTACATTGACACATGAAAATGACAATGGGGATGGCGACTGAAACTAGAATTTTGAACCCTATCAATAGACCGATTTGAAGAGCTCAAATTCAAGTACAATTTTGTATGGACAATTAAACACAAAGGTGGACTCAAGAACGAGCTCATATTCATTAAGGATCGTCCTGTTTCCACGGGCCCTGATAAGTCTGAACTGAGCTATGACAGTTGATTGATTGTGCATCAGGGTTGAAGGTGCGACTCACCGTTCGGACTCATCGGCGGCCTGGCTGGCCTCCGCGAGCTTGGCGGTGGCGGTGGCGAGACGCTCCTCGGACCTCTCCAGGTCTTCTTCCAGCAGTTGGATGCGTCGGTTGAGGGCGGCGACCTCGGACTCGGCCTGGAAAGTTTTACAGCTCGTTTTGGTTTCGTCGCACGCATGCTAGAGCTAGAACTTTAATATGGTTCGTGAAATTCGAAGTTCGTCTGTTTTTTCGCAAACAAAACAAACCCAAATTGAAAACTGTTATACTATCTCAAAAGGTTACAAAAGATTACAGAACGAAGTACGTTTACGGTACGTGTCGTAAATCATTGATTTTTTTTCGTTGCTAAGCGAAATGATCACTAAGTTAAGACTTATTCTTATTACTAAGAAATATTATTATGTTATTCCAGATCCCAGTCATGAAATGATTTAAATCGTTTTATCATGTGAGCTAGCGCTATAAAAAGGTAGGTATACTGGTAACAATTGACATTTAAAAATTGGCCGTTAAGGACGTTGATGTAATCAACCGATTATTTATAACAAGACGGCATTCAACTCTTACTGATAAATTGTGAAACCATTACATGAGCTTATTATCCTTTATTTATGTGGTATTAACATCATTTTACATAATAATTGCAACTTCAATCGGCAAATATGTTCATCATAATAATTAATAAATTATAAATTGTACTAATTATACACAAAGGTACCATATTAACATTACTAGTGATGTGGCACGGCAATTTATAGATTTCAATAGACCAACCGCGCTTCTTAATCATGTGCCTTGTTTTTCCGTCATATTGCTAAAGCGGTAAGCGCGTAGCGCGGATTAAGAGAAAAAGGAATTTATAAAAACCAGATGTTTTGTTGTGAGCTTGTGAGACTTATGAGGTAATACCTAAGTACGCTGGTGCTTGTAGTGCGTCCACATTGCCAAAGTGGCATTGTTTAACGTCCAGACAATACCTACTCGTGCTTCGTGCTACGAATTCACGGCACGATGGCAGCATACTGATGGACTGCCAACGACCGAATTCGGAATGTATCATACCAAAAGATCTCTGAAAATTTCATTTTAAAGACATTTTTGCCAAATCGCTCATATGAGACCATTTAAGCTTTTCGCTTGAGGCAAATCACCGTTATCCATTTTTATACATTCGATATTTATATAATGAAGGGTGTTACACACTTTACCTAGGTATAGGTGCATGTTTCGTGTATTCATTCAAATTGATATCGTACCTATAAATCGCCCAGTCCATTTTTACAGGAATTCCAATCCATATTTTAAAATTCCAAGTCCTTTGTTTTGATACATATTGTAATGGAAAATTTGGTATCAGCGATTAAAGGAACCCTGTTTACAACAAGTGCGTCAATATATTCATGACATCACGCGTCCTTGTCCGCGAGGAAGCGCTAACGAGTCCCAGTCTCCTTTTATCCTGTGTCATCACCCAGCGTGGCGGCTATTATTAGCAAGCAACAACCTCGCTTTTATCAGTAATGCTTTCTTTAAACCAATTATCCGAGGCAGTACGTAGAACGATCCGATAAAAACCTGATTGGACTCACATTTGAAATAAAAAGCGCTCAAGTTACACGTAAGCTCACATGAAGTGTTTGTTGCCTCGCGACGATAGACTGTCTCGTTACCTTGAACCCAAACACGCTACTAATTGATGTGTAAAGCTATTTTATAGACATTAGTCAAATAGCCTCAGGTAAGGTCTTTGAACTTTTTGCTCCGCATACCTGTTGTGGTGATTAAAAACTCTTTGAATGAACCTGCTCCCTTCGATAGTTAGTTCCGTATGGACGGTTCCGATAAATTGAAACATTGTTTAAATTTGACGGTATTGAAAAAGGGCTTGTGTCTATTGATATGAGTGGACAATGGCAGACGCATTGGATGGATGTTATACAATGGGTAGGTAGTGCAAACGGACGGACGTCGAACACGCCAAAGGGCCATTCTAGTATGACTATGAAATATCAATAGAGAAAGCCCAACTATAAATTGCAGGGTAGCTCATTCTAAGTCAAGTAAAATCGTCGAACACAGAATATAGACAAACTATACCGAGACTACATATCGCCAAGTTAAGGATCTTGAAAAAGTAACGCTCACGGCGATCATAGCAATTGCAATTCATTGAGCAATTGAATCTTTGTCCCAAATTTCATTCAGTATCGTATCGGCCGTGCCACCATCGTGATTCACCAAGTATTGAAAATCTCAAACATGATATCTCTAATCGCTTTAGTAGATGCAATGGCAACAGTAAAAAGGTTATGTTTAGACAACACCAATTCAAGTACTGCCAATGTTAGTTTACGCCTACGTTTAACAAGTTGGTCATTACACATCTCTTGATTTGGACTTGACTCATCCGAGTTTCACTAATTAGAAGTCATTATGGTCACGATATGTAATGTACTGTTATTACTTTTATTGCTCCACCGTTGAGGATGTCTTATCGCACGTTTGATATACGTCAGCTGATAAGGCATGCGCTCATTGGAAGTGAAATAAAAACATGAAGAATGAGGGAGCTGAGTCTAAATGTTGAGGTTTTAAGTAAGGAAGGAGATAATACACCGTTAATAGGTGTTGGCTCGATGGGCATCGCTGCCGTATATAGTTACGTCATACGCCGATAATGGCTAAGAGGTCGGACACGCCTTTCTGGCGCCAGCGGCCCTCCGAGGACGTCCGAACAACAGGAATGCATAAAGGGCCGGCCGCGGTCCCGTCGAGCCGTCGACTCGCTCTACATGTGCTACAAAAGACCGGTACCTATACGACCTCCAACGCAACCGAGCCTGATACGTGCAACATAAAAACCGAACAAAATCAACCAACAATCAATTATGTAAGGCTAATTTTACGGCAACCTTCACGGCTAAAAGATAAATCTCGAATCAGAACAATTGGGCATGTCGATAATTTTCAGGACATCACTAACTTGAGAAAGACGAAAAAGTAATCTTTGCTCTCTTTTTCTCGAGACAAAACGGAAAGGGACGGAAAGATGCGTACGTCGCCTGCACACCTAGTATGGCCGGACATTACTCACGATAGGTAGATAGTACCGAACGAGTGATTACTTCCACATTTCCCGATGGAATGTTTCTGACACAAATATTTACACATTCAACTGGAATTACACAGAACACTAAACACGTTAACATATCACATTGCTTACTTCTTCTCTTCGCATTATTTCCACTTGTAACCGTTTGTGATACTCCTCGCACTCATCCTTGTATTTCTCCATTTCCTCTTTTGTCTGCCGCATTTTCTTCTTCAAAACGTCCAGAATCGTTCCTTGCTGCATGTTTGTCGTCATTTTTATGCACTTTTGTGTTTAGATTACAGGCCTAATAGCTAAAAACTAGAGACACCTCCGCTCAACTCGCGAAAATGCCAACTGACTGCCCGCTCGTACGGCTCCGTATCGCAGAGATGGGCTCGGCACGAATGAACACAGCCGGCGAGTAAAATGGCCGCCAACAACCTAAACGCTGAACTTTATTGCAATTTTACTAATGACGTGCACTTTGCCTCATTAAGTGATAACTGATAATGGAAAACCACACGGACGACCGATTAATACGAATAAAATGAGTATTTTAAACAACCACGCATTCTTTATGAAGCATGAATTGACTTTGACAGCAACACATAGGCAGGCCAACGTCACGTCACTGAACAATCGACCGTGCGACAGCGACTACTAACTCCACCTGTTGAGGCTTTGTGGAAACAACATCCTGTTGTAGGGTCAAAAGCGAGTTTTGAAAGAATTACCGAAATTATGGGCTCGGTGAAACGGTCCAATGACTACACAACAAAAGGAACGGAAGTGTGCGTTAGCTGTGCGTAGGGCTATTTACTATCCATTCTAACAATCATCATCATGGGAAAAAATGTTGATCAAAGTGATAATAAGATATAGGTATTCGGAATGTTGAGTGATTATAGTAATCAACTAATTAAAATAATTACTTTTGATACTTCTTACTGTGCTGCCTGTTGTAATTAAAAATAGCACCTTCGAAAACTATGGAATGGATAACATTTTAGTTTTAATAGCGCCATCTAGTCTATGTCAGAGCAACCACCGGAGTTATGCGACCCGTCTGAATGCGGGTGTAGTGTCGTGTCGGCAATGAGGCAATGTCCGAATTTCTAAGGAATTTCTAGTTCGAGTAAACGATGACGTCATTTGGAAAGCATTCTGTTCAATATTCTGTTGTTTTATTCCACTCTGTCAAATATGTAATGAAGACAGCTAAAAAAGAATTTTCCTAGTTATGAGACCTAGCTAGATCTATTTCTCTCCCCCGTGCCCCGTAAGCCCTATATTCCAAATTTCATCGAAATCGTTGGAGCCGTTTTCGAGAACGCGATTACAAATATATGTATATACATAGGTACCTATGTATATATTAATATTAATTCAAATGTTGCTCGTTTAATAGTATAATATTTGATATGAAATGAATGTAATACGTAGTTAATGAATAAATGAATTGATAAAATTAAGATTAAAATTGATAAAAAATATTCATTGGTTAATAATTACTATAGCTCGTAATTCTAATAAAAGTACTGGTAATTCTCTCCGCAAGAACGGTCTTAGGTAGTTTCTTTCTTTGTATTTTTTGTTAAATAATAATTACTATTATTCTATTTTACCTACTTACAAGTCAATGCGGTTTTCTCTTTCTACCTATATTACGAAGCATTTTGGTTAACGAGTGAATAGGTATTGTGGTCTGCATTTGTCTGTTAAGGATGTCCTAATTTGTATTTGACCTCGAGAAGAATGAGTTGCACTGTGCACCACCTAACTACCTACTTGATTGACAGACAACATTGTGGACCTACTTTATTGTACTTATGTAGTAGGTATTTACTAAACTTAGTCAAAATCTTGAAAAATAAATTGGGTTGTTTTCTTCGGATATTGTATTGCTTTCATATTTCTTTTTATGTTCCATAAATCAATAAGATTTTCAAACACTGGTAATTATTTTGTTCTACCAATTGTTTTAATACTTTATAAGTAGGTACTTACTGTTTAATGAAAGAATAAGAAAAAAACCAAGTTGAAAAAAACTAAGTAATTGTTTTTGTTAAACATAATCATCAGCTACTCTACTAAGTTATGCATAATTAGGTAACAACATGTGATAGATGATGATGATGATGATGATGATGATGTGATAGATGACCCACTTAGGTACATCAGAATCAGAATTATTCATCAGAAAATAATTTGTATGAAATCTGGCTGGCTGGCAAACAAATAGTTTAAGTATAACCTGGATTAAAGTTTAAGAAACTTTTTATACTCCTAAATGTAGATTCAAGATAGATTGGGGCTAGGTCAATATGTGTGATATGTCCCAGGATATTTTATTAAAGTTGTGGGCATAATCTAGTTTATAAATACAAACTTAATGATATACCAATGTCTGCCATATGTTGAACCTTACATGTGAGAGGCCAGCAAAACCAAATATGGACAGGTTTTTCTTGAATTCAAAGGAGTTGAATGCAATATGACATCTGTAATATTAATCATTCACTGAGTACTTAATAAATATGGTGTTAACTGGTACATCCTTGGGACTGCAATCTCTGACTATGGACCTGGCTGGGCCGATTTAGATGAAATTTAGATTAGACATAAGTAGTAGTTTGGGTCCCAGAGAAGGACATAATTATTATAGGTTACCTACTTCACCACGGTTCACCATACCTTATGGGGTGAAAAGGGCAGGGCAGTGGAGTTTAGTATGAAATTCCATGAAGCCAAAGTCACAGGCAAAAGCTAGTATTTTATATGAATCAAATGCCACATTGCACTTGCTGATAACAGACTGGCATTATTTGTGTTGAATTAATTGGTTAAATACCTCTAATTACGATGACTCAGATACGTTTAATAATTGACAATTATTGCCAAGCCGTGGTGGCCCAGTGGTTCGACCTACCGCCTCTCACGCAGAGGGTCGTTGGTTCGATTCCGGCTCCCACCTCTAAGTTTATTTATGTATGTGCGAAATTCAATTTTAATTTACCACTGAGCTTTTAGGTGAAGGAAAACATCGTGAGGAAATTTGCACGCATCGGCGAAGTCAAAGATGTGTGTGAAGTCCCCATCCACACTGGGCCCGCGTGGGGACTATAGCCCAAACCCTCTTGTTATGAGAGGAGGCCTGTGCCCCGCAGTGGGATGCAAATAGGTTGTAGTAGTAGTATTATAGACACAAATATAATTATTATAGTTGCATGAACCTGACTATCTATGATGCAAGAATCTATAGGAGAGCAATAAGTAGGTACCTATTTCACAAACTTGCTTTGATCTAAACAAATAAAAATATTATTTTTTATGAAATTTAATGTATGCTTATTTTCAACATCGTGAGGAAACCTGCACGCTTCTGCGAAATAATTCAAGGATGTGTGTTAAGTTCACTGGGCCCGCATGGGGACTATAGCCCAACCCTCTCGTGATTAGAGGAGGCCTGTGCCCAGCAGTGGGCCGTAAATAGGCTGTTGTAGTTGTAGTTATTTTCATTTATTGAGTGTACACATTTGACCAATATGATAGGTAGGTACCTACTTACATTAAATGCAATAACCGTATAAATGATTGGATATTGTGTAAGCTACTTTAATCCGCAGCAATGAAATGCCACTGCTGTATCATGTCTTACAATGCTCACTGGGTATGTATGTAGGAATAATTTAGAAAGTGTTCACTGGCTACGGCTAGATGTTATTTGATATGCGTAATGGAGATTTAATGAGAAAGTATGTACATTAATTAAGTATTTAACTGAAAGTAGGTAATTGTGTTTAGAAAAATAAATACAATAATCATAAAAACTTAAATACTTAAGTAAAATTCAAGGCCACCCCAACTCAACAAGACATCAGTGGAAGGTACCTATTGAAACTAAAATCCAATGAATAAATCAATCATTAGGTATGACTACTGTTCATTCAGATAAATCTTATAGTATTAGGAAGAATAATTTTATCTTACTAGGACACCTTTATCTGTCTAGTGTATACCTATCTACCTAAGTACTTGAGATAAAAAGGACATTCTGTTCTAATTCTCTTCGTAGCGAAGAGCCTTTACTTCACAGAGTCCACTTATTTGTTTGTTTGGTTTGAGTTGTTATTGAATGACCAATAATTTAATCTAATCAAATTAAGGGCATTCAGAAAGTTGAATGTCAGGCCACGTGTTGTGGGCGACCGCGGCGACATCTGGCGCGAGCGAGGGCAGCGCTCGACGTAAACATGTCAAACCAAATGTCAGGCTCAGCTGATCGAACGGAGCGGACCAGCGTCGACATTCCGATTGGACTCGACGCGAGTAAAAATAGTTCTGGCGCAGTTGGCCAACGCCTCGCACGCCGCGGACCCGAATAATATAGGACATTACCCTTTTCAGAGCCGTGTTCTTGATGTTCTGCAGCTCGTTCTTGATGATGGAGAACTTCATCATTGTGTCGGAGGAGAATATGGAGCTGCCGAAGGCGAGCCCGGGGTAGTCGGCGCAGCGACGCCGGCGCCGCGACTCGCGCGCCGCCAGCACCTCCGTGCACTCGCTGGGACAGCGCAGCCGCGCCAGCTCCGCCGTCTCCGGGTCCTCGTCGCCTCCCTCGCCCACAGCCGCCGCGGGCATCTCGGCCCCGTCTCCCGCAGTCCTTTCTTTACTACTAAACTCATCGTCCGAGCTCTCCCTCGACTTCTCGGCCCGTGTTTTATCGATTTCGTCTTCATCGTCAATATTCGAAAACTCTATTACGCTTCGATTCGAAAGTGTATCGTCACCGCTCGTCCTTGTCACTTGAGATTCACTAACACTATTGACACAAGGCACAACATCGTCTGTTTGACAGTCTAAGGTCACTGGTTTGGACGGATCGGTGTTGGCGGGCGCGGGAGCGCGCTCCCCTCGGAGCCGCGGGTGATGTTGGTGCCCCCTGCGCCGCACGGGGGTGCGCCCGTGGGCGTGGGGCGCGGACGCAGACATTTCTGTGCTCCGCGCGCTCCGACCGCGCTGGCTCAGACGGCCGCCATGTTGACTGCCGGCTTCGCACTCGGGCCGCGCGCGGCGCTGCCGTCGGCTCTCTCCTGCCATTTTCCTGTCTGCTTTACCGACCGAGCGGCAAGTTTGTTTACACTTGCGCGGGAACGTTTGAATCTTCTGTTGTTTGGGAACTATTCACGCACGTTTTCCGACACGTGTGGAGCCATGTTTTTCTATTAATAGCGCGGTATTATTCCAAATTATAACGTTGACAGTTCGATTCATTAATCCATCACTGATAGATCCGTTATCGCAGTGTATTAACAATTTATTTAACACCCGTCGATGAGTCGAGCGCGTCTATTTTTACCGGAACACCGGGCAACGGGCCCATATTAGGTTTCAGAGGCTGAAAATAGCCGCGTGCGCGGATCTAAGTAGCCCCTGGAGCGATCACGATCGATGCACCGGCGCACACTGAAGAATGTTACCATTACCAGCGCACATGTTTCCGGTGGGAATAATACTGGCATAATGTCATCTTTCGACAAAGATCTGAGTCTCTTTATGTTTAAATTTAGAATTGACCTTGCCCAGCTTTTGTTCGAAGTTCAAATGTAAATATTTTTTATGTTCATTCATCGCTGACTTATCGTTTACCCGAATGCGCCCGAAGGAGGGTTACTTTTTCGAGTGTATGTACGTACATATTTCTTTGGCACGCTCTGTAGCCTAAACGGCTTGAACTTGATGGAATTTAGCTTGGGGGGTGGCGTTACATTCGTCTTGATTGTGTTGTGAGAGTGAGACTGGGTAAGTAAGTAAGTATATCAAAAGCTTGTAGGTAGGTATGCAGACGGTTTTTTTCAATTTATTTTTTTCTAAAATCAAATTATTTAAATAGTTTGAAGAATGATATTTTACGTCGTTATTTTGTTTATCAGAAATAAGTAACTTAATTGTAAAAAATGTGAACATTGTGAACCTTAGTAAGTAGGTCAATATCATTCATTACATGCTATGAGTATGAGTGATAGTGGTTTCGAATTTCCAACTGAGCTAATATTTGCTTACTAGGTTTAATTATACTTCCCGTGCAAGTTTTACACTCGTAAAAGCGTTCATTTATGGAATTTAATTTTTCAAAATTTCTATTTAATTCCATATTGTGCAAATTAATGCATTTCATTTAGACTTACGGATGCGCATCATTTTTATTAGGATTATAGTGTCTAGGTTTATAGAGATTTATAAAAACAAATTCCTATTCTCAGAGTTTCGGGTCTTCTTGTTATCATCTTTTTTTATATACAAAGACTGACACACAGGCAGACGGCCCACCTGGTGGTAAGTGGTCACCGCCGCATATAGACATTTGTAACACCAGAGGCGTCACCAATCCGTTGCCGATCTTGAAAGGGGAGGATGGGGCAGCGTATGGGATAAGGGAGGATAGGGGACATGGGATTAGGGAAGATGGGATAGAAGGGTAGGGAAGAGGACAGGCCCCCGGTCCTCTCACTCACCGTACGTAATATTTAGCGAACTATTACTTCACGCCGTTATTTTCTTTTTTTTCGTCTCTTCAGCAGTTAATATTACGGGTGCTGTACAACATGAACGTCCGACATTATTTAGTTTATTTCATTTTATTTAGGTACTGACTGCAATATCACGGCTTACGGCCCCAGTGGTTCGAACTCCGCCTCACATGCAGAGGGTCGGGGGTTCGAATCCGGCTCGCATCCCTAAGTTTACTTATGTGCGAACTGCGAAATTCAATTTGGATTTAGGTACCACTGAGCTTTTCGGTGAAAGAAAACATCGCGAGCGAAGTAATTCAAAGGTTAAGTGTCCAATCCGCACTGGGCGAGCGTGGGGACCATAGCCCAAACCCTCTCGTTATGAGGGGAGGCCTGTGCCCAGCAGTGGGACGTAAATAGGCTTTGTGTTGGTGGTGGATTTACACGGCATTTAAAAAGGCACGGCACAAAGTAACTGTCTCCTCTAAACCAGTGGCGATACCAACGGACATTCAAGACATTATGTTCAATAAGGAATTAAGAACGCATCGAAAAAACTGGTTGTCGACCCGTAAAAGGAAACTTTATCAAACTGCGTAATTTAATGTGATTTTGAGTACTAACATATAAGGTGAAAGGTATTTTTATGATTGTATCTGAACAGCATCAGGTTCTCAAACCAAGAAAAAAGCCACGTGTAGTTATTGTAAAACTAAATTAAGTTGGAAATATAAAGTAATATAAAATAAATATGAACCCTTTGTGAAGTTTTAGGGTTGTAGGGTTGCGAGCACCCGTTGAAATCTAACGTATAGGAGTATTTCAAGGTATTTAGATAATTATGGTATTCTAAACCAAAAGTTATATAATTTATTTTAATTTAGAAATATAATACAACGAGCTTGAATTGATTGCTTTTAATAAATTAAAATGGCACTCAATCCACCACCATCACAACCGCCTATTTATTCCCATTGCTGGGCACAGGCCTCGCATCACGAGAGGCATTAGGCTATAGTCCCCACGCGGGCCCAGTGAAGTCCCCAATCGGGTTTCTATTTACTTCACACATACATTCGTTTATTTACTAGTTGGTCGGTATGATAAAATCTCGCCGATTCGTTTCCAAAAAAGTTTCTGCATGTTTTCGCAAATGCACGTTACTGACCGGTCGTCCATAAAGGTCGCCGAGTTCACAATGTGTTGAGTAAACTGCCCTTCGAACGTTCTGGAACTCTTGAACTTATGTTAAAAGTATGAGTACAGTATCAGAAATGATACTTGGTTGACCGATGTTTGTGTAAAATTGAAGCCGTATGGTGGCCAAGTGGTTCGACATCCGCCTCGCATGCAGGAGAGTCGGGGGTTCAAATCCGGCTCGCACCTCTGAGTTTACTTATGTGCGAAATTCAATTTGAATTTACCACGGAGCTTTTCGGTGAAGGATAATAACGCGAGGAAACCTGCACGCAACTGTAAAGTAAATAGTTCAAGGAGCGTGTGAAGTCTCTAATCCGCTCTGGGCCTGCGAGGGGACTATTATAGCCCAAACATTCTCGTGACGAGAGGAGGCCTGTGCCTAGCAGTGGGACGCAGATACGATGATGTGGTGGTGGTGATGGTAAAATTAAAGGCTCCATCACATTAGACTGACGATCTCCTTACATTGTGTCGATATGGGAGCAATATCCAGGAAGCGCTTAAAATTTTCATACAGGCTATAAAAAATAAAAATAAAATCCCTACTAATATTATAAATGCGAAAGTAACTCTGTCTGTCTGTTACCTGTTCACGCTTCAACCGCTAGACCGATTGAAATAAAATTTGGCATGGATATAGTTAGGGTCCCGGGAAAGGACATAGACTACTTTTAATCCCGGAAAAACGCATAGTTTTCGCGGGAGCGCGATAACCGAATTCCACGCGGGCGGAGTCGCGAGCAAAAGCTAGTATATAATAAAATATTTAAAAAAATAAAAATAAACCGTTTATGCAGAGTCTTTATTCCTTAATCCGTCAAACAGCGCTTTCTAAGTCTGTGTCATGCTATGGTTCATATCTTGGAAATACTGGAGTTTTAGTACTTTTAACATGTTTAGGTATATGGTATTTAGGTTTAGGTGTATTGGGATGTTTACACCAGTTTCTATTTGGAAACATAAAGTGGACTACGCCCTATCTTTTTAAATTAAATGCCAATATGTTACCAGTATATACAGGAATTTGGTTAATTTTGATTTTCTGTGTGTTGTGTTGGCCCAGCTGAAGGAAGGGTAATTAACATATTGACCTGTCGTTTAAATGCGGTTGAAACAATTCACCTTAAAACATTAGAAAAGGTCTAGTAGCTTAATTAAAGCTTTAGTCATGGATACCTAGATACAAATTGGTTTGTGGAGGCCTTTGTCTTGACCAATAAAAAAAAAGTTTACGGCGTAAATGGGAGTGAATGTAAATGACAGAGTGCGTAAATGAAAGTGTACGTAAATGAGAGTGTACGTACGTTCTGCAGGGCCTTCTCCTTCTCCTCCAGCTTGCCGTTGACGGTCATGAGCGACTCCTGCGTCTGGTCCAGGTCATTCTCGATCGCCTGGATCTTCTTCTGGAGCTGGCGCGCTTCCTCCTCGGCCTGCGACACCACACTTTTTAGCTCAGAACATGGAAGTAGTAACTAATAACTGGAATTGAACCTGACCAAATTTTGGCCAGGTGCGCGGGGTGAGGGGCGTAAAAAGCTTGTATCTCTCTTAATTTAACCTTGGGCTCTATTCGAAACGTTACATAGGGAATGGGAAATTCCGTATCTAACGTTTCGAATAGAGCCCCAGATTCTGATAGAGTTCAGACTAAGACTGGGCTGCACCAAAAAGTTACTGCCCATTAAATATGGCCGTTGAGATTTGCACCATGGAGACAAAACGCTTCTGTATGGAATGACAGACGGTGCCTTACTTAACGGACATTAACATTTTTGATTCAACCTAGGGGCTCTATTCGAAACGTTGCATAGGGAAAGGGAACGTCCATATCCTACCGACATAAAGCGTCACAACGTTGAAACCGAACTTTAAGTGTAGTAGCTATGTTTAAAGTTCAATTTGAGCGCGATGTGGCTTTGATGGTAGGGATAGGGAATTTCCCTTTCCCTATGTAACGTTTCAGAATCAGAATAATGCGGAACGTGTTATCATAGTTACGACGAGTATATTAATGCAGACCGTCCATTATGAATCCCAGATAACTTTTTTCAGAGCGTGTCACCGTGGTGGCCTAGTGGTTCGACCTACCGCCTCTCATGCAGAGGGTCGGGGGATCGATTCCGGCTCGCATCTTTAAGTTTACTTATGTGCGAAATTAAATTGGAATTAACCACTGCTTTTCGGTGAAGGAAAAGGAGGAAGGTGAACTTATGGAGGGTTGAAATAAAGAATCTTTATACTTCCAAAAGTGGACACCAAATCGGGTAGGTTGGGGGCGCTGCGGTCGCCACTCCAGTCAAGCCACCTAGGCGGATAGTCTGCAGTAGCGCCTTCAGATGGCGCTGCTGAGGCGAAAACGCAGCGAACACGGTTGTGAGGAGAGTGTGTTTTGTTTTGTTGCTTATCAAATCCGCTGGACACGTTTTCAACTGTTACGCCATATAAGATTGCGCTCCTTACCAAGACACATTCCACACTCCATAGGTGAACTGAAGAAAAAGTCACGCGTGACAAAAGTCACCTGTGGGCGCATCTCCATACATCTCCTTGGACTATTGACCGAGTGACGAAGCTGTCGCCGGCGACAAAAGTCACCCGTGCGCACTCTCGTAGTGTGACTCCGGCCTAAGGCGGCATACCTTCTCGGCGCGAAGGTTGGCGTCCTTGGCCTCCTGCTCGCACTGCAACGCGCGGTCGAGGGCGTTGTCCTTCTCCAGCTTCATCGCCTGCATCTTCTTCTTGATCGCGTCCATGGCGGCGGTTTGGTTTGTTTATCCCTGGGTCAAAGTCTGCCGGAGAAAAAAAAGTAAAGTTCCAATTTCAAAATTTGCTATCAATTTATTTTATCAGACAGTTAAAAGGAGCTGGATGAAAATAATATTCGAAATTGAAAATTGAATTAGGTATCAGCCAGTGGATTCCAAGCGTAAGTAGGTATAGGTACAATTGTTGCGAAATTCAAAATTAGCGGCCAGTTTAATTTTTAAAATCGTGGTAGACTAGTGGTTCAACCAACCACCGCTCATGCAGAAGACGGGAGTTCAATTCCGGCTCCAACCTCTGAGTTTACTTATGTGCTAAATTCAAATACGATTTAAAAACGGTTATTTTAAGAGAAATTCGACTCAAATGAATATTTTGAATATTCAGCTGTAAGTATTTACATATTAAATGGTATACTTTATGTAATGTGCTCAAATATCATTTTATGTCCCATTATTCCGATTGAACACCTCTATTAGATAATCAACAGCAAGGAAGCCAAGAACAGATACTTAGACGGATATTTCATACGACTTTTAACTTTGTTTTTATTACACTTGGGACTTTCATTGCTTGAAGCTTTGATGGAGTTCTGTAATCCTCTTTAAATCCCATGCCGTTGAAGAGCTTCTTCTTAAGTTCGATTAAAGTTGGATTTTGGATTCCTTATTCCTTTCCTAACTTAAAAAAATTATATATCTAAATATCATTATACGGCAATTGTCATGTGAAGTAATGTTTTACTAACGGTACCTGGGCAACCGAGCTTTGCTCGCGTGAAAATAGCTAAAAACGAATTTTCCCAGATATGAGTCCTAGCTAGATCGATTTCTCACCCCCGTACTTAAGACCCTATATTCCAAACATCGAAATTAGAGCCTTTTTCAAGAACGCGATTACAATTATATATACATAGGTAAATTTTTATACATATACATATATATACAAATATTGCTCGTTTAATAGTATAGGATTACCCTGGCATTTCTCGAGTATCTTGAAGTAAGTGGTTAAGTCACACAACTGGTTTTAATCTTTGGAATATCATCCCTAATCTCTATCTTCGGAAACCATATCTATTTAAGTACATATTACGAATCACAACACCAATGAGTAAGAAAAACAATCAAGGCCCAATGCAGGTACCCTGGTGAATGCATCCAGATGGGTTTATTTTTAGAGCGGAGCAATGATCGGGCACGCAAGGGCTCAGGGCGAGATTCCGAGGCCATAAATCATTCATTTAGGGCCATAACATAAGGTTATGTTCATTCATTTAGGTGGCAGGGGCAGGGTGCATGCTCTGGTTTTCACTGTTTTCAGGTAACACTATTATCATCATTCACTATGGTTATCAAAGTCATGTTCAGTGGTTAACAAAATTATGTAAGTAAGTAATACTCATTTATCATTCAAGCAAAATTTTGGATTACTTTTATTTTTATTGACTGAGAAGTCCACCATTTGTATTTTTTATTATTAAGTAGATAATGGAGTATTTTAAATCTGGATTAAGAGGCTAATCTAAATTTTTGCTTTTGTGCAAGTGGGTCTAAGTACATATTACTTTATATGTTACTTAAATTTTCGACACAGGACTTGTTTCATTTCAAATCAATGAAGGTATCCCAATATAATTTCAAATAAACACAGTAGCATCTTAAGTTATTATTTTTCAGAACACTACTGAATGCAATGACCTACTAACTTTTTCTAATGTTTCAAGGCAAAGGTTAAGAACCTGCCAGTAGCTAATCTGTGGCTCTTGAACGGTAATGCCTCCACGGCGATTACAGGCTGGAATGTATCGTTTCTACCGACACTCATTCTTTTGTTAAGTTCAAACTTAGAACATCTTCGTTCGAAATTTCGAGATTTGCCCGAGATTTGATAACATGAAACACAGACGTTACTGTTTTAAGGTGGTCTGTCGTCAGTTTCATCGATATGTTTTGGCTTTATTTGCTATTTTTAATTACTAAATTGATCATTTTGGCCCATCCGAGGGAAATAATTAATTTACTTAGTTGTAAAACCATTTAACATGTAAAAAGCATTTAATTACATAATTATACCTATGGGTTTTGATGAGAATATCACCAAAACTGTTAGTCATTTTATCCTCGTGTTTCGTAAGAAACCAAAACTTTTAACAATATGTGTAAAAAAGGCGCAGCCGGCGTCGTATATGAATCAGGGGAAAGAAATGTTTATGTTGTGAGTCACATACGTACAATACAGAAAAGAAAAAATGCAGTTCCTTCAGGTCATGAGTATTTCCCATTTCTTCACACCTTTAGCTTTCGTGGCGACTCACAAAACCCAAAACAAATATTTTATCAATGACTCACTAACACCGCTACTTCACTATTACATTATAAAGAGTTTTATTACACATTTACGTTGTTACATATCCTAGGTATTTTAATTTTGTTCTGATAGGGCGAATAATATAAAATCTCTTCATTCAATGGTATGTGTTATGTTTAGAAGTGGACCTATTATTTCTTGTTAATCGATTTTTTCTAAACCGTTATTTTTTAACCGATTTCGAAAAAAGGAGGAGGTTCTCAATTCGTCTGGATGTTTTTTTGTGTGTATGTTCCTCGATTACTCCGTCAATTGTGAACCGATTTAGATGATTCTTTTTTTTAATCAAAATCTTTCGGATTGGCCCCACGTTAATTTGGTTCAGTTCTGATGATTGAATCCAAGAGAAAATGAGGGACCTCCAAAATTTGTTAGCTTATGTATGATTTTGGCATCAATTTCAAAGACCCTACCTATGTTTGGAATCTGTAGCCGACAAGCCGTTTTTTTAATAAAATGAGCTGGGTATGGGTTGTTGCCATTACATTTTATCGTTCTCAACTCTTCATTTTAAGTAAGTAAATATATGTAACGGAAATAAAAAAAGAAAGATATGAATCTTTTAAATATGTACCATACATCTAAATTACTCCTCGAGAATCTTAAAGTGCTTTCATTTCCTGGAACTCGAAGGTGCCTTGCTATTATTGCTGAATGAGACTGAAATGACACATTTTCATTTTAATTATTAGTACCTGGGCGACCGAGCTTTGCTCGAGTGAAAATAGCTAAAAATGAATTTTCCCAGATATGAGAAATAGCTAAATCGATTTGTCACCCCTAAAACCCATATACCAATTTTCAGCGAAATCGTTAGAGCCATTTTCGAGAACGCGATTACTTATTAATATTGCTCGTTTAATAGTATAGGATATCCACACCGGTTTCTATTAGTTATCGCACGTTAGCATATGAATTACGAAATGAGAATTTAATATGATTAAACACACGCGTGATGACTGCATCTTGCATTCTTACGTCTATGTGTTTATCTTAGACTGTGATAAGGTATCTATTTTATCACACGTCTCTTGAGTATTTTGTTATAATTTGATTAGGTATTACTACGATAGAGTTTGAAATCCCACTGCTGGTTCTCACGGAGAAATATGGGCTACTTAGTTTGGACGTAAGACCAACGCAGCCTATCATCACTACCCGAGCCTATTTGCGTCCCACCGTCCCACTGCTGCACAAAGGCCTCCACTCATCTCGAAAGGGATTGGCGCTCACGAGAGAGTCATTGGGGTGAATTGGGAACCTCACATCCTTGAACTACTTCGCAGATGCATGCAGGTCGCTTTGGACGTGGTATGTATGTGTTCATTGTTTTGAATACCGACCGAGACCTGACGCAAGCGCGACGTGCTTTTGGCTAATGTCCAAGAGAAATAATAACGATAGCAAGTAATATATGTAAGTAGGATACTATATGCTATCAAGGCATTTTCTATTTATATGTTTATAATTGTATATTCAATCTATTTCTATATTGATAATGAACTTAACGGGGGACAGAAGAGCTGGCAGCTTCCTCACTCAACAGATTAGCATAGCTAGCTAGCGAGGAAATAATGAACTTAAATATCTTAAGTGACAAGGTCAATGAAAAGGTCAAAGCGAGCATATGGTCGGGCAAGTTTTGGGCAGACCAAAATTTCTAGATTTGTCCATATAAAGCTATATTGGGGTCTTACTGCGGCCGTTATACCAAATTCGGCCTGTCTCGGTTGTCTTAAAGAAATGGCAATTAACATTGACAATAACAGTTGTCTTGCCCATAAACACTCGTTCATAGGGAGCTAGTAATTAGATAGTAATTTACTACTTCCATGCACGTTCATACAAAATTAAAAGCAACTTCATCATGTGAACAGCTAAGGAGTGGAATTCCCTACCGTCCGGTCTCTTCCCCGATAGTTATAACTTGGATATTTTCAAGTCGAGAGTGAACAGGTACTATTTAAGTAAGCATGTATCACCCGCGACCGCATATTATCGTCACTTACCATCAGGTGAGATCGTGGTCAAATGCTTGCTTATAATAGTAATAATAATAAAAAACTAACAAAAGCGTAGATTCTGGCGATAGATACTTCGGTACGATATTGAAATATAAGTATACTTTAGTTTGGCTACGGCCCTCAAACCGTTTTCTGCTGACCCTGCCAACTCTATTTGCTAATCATAGTTAACGACAATCAATTCCCGCCGAAATAAATCTGTCAATTGACATTTAAATCGTTAAATGATGAAAGTAGCGCGTTTCCGTCACAGCCTTGGCTAATTCAGCCGCGGTACTTTCAAGGTGTCAATTTTCCGGTATTTCAAGTGTTACTCTGTAATAATTACAATACACCATTAAATTTCCACCATAATTAAGTAGTTAGCTATTCTACCGCGCCCATTTATTGCAACTTAAACGAAGACCAAATTAGGAAAGTACGATTAAATCGTAACTCGATTATTATGTCAAGGTAGCGACAGAAATTATAAAATGTATAAATCAACTTCCATATTCATTGATAGCTCTTACTTTCTTGCTTGCCCTGTTTACAGCGTCTCAACTTCTAAATATAACCCGCTGAAAAGTTTAGTCGCCGCACGCGTCTAATACGCATGCGCGGCCCCCGCTGCCCGCGCTCGCTCGCCATTGGCCATCTAATCTGGCAGCCTGCCAAAAGCGCGGCAAACTCCGTCATAGACCGTTCCTATTGGACGACAGAAATGTAACCTAGCACCGCGTTATTCAAAAATAGAACGAGCCGCGATTACAAAATTTTTGGCCGCTTTCATGAACTAAATATTTAATGAAAATCGATGATTAATGATTAAGTATGGATTTTAAAAGTAATTCGCTAATACGATTGAGTCAACGGTAATATTTTTCTGGTTATTTATCTAATTTGTAATTAATCTATAACTTGTATAGACGGGAAATTACAAGAAAAATCAACACTACTTAATCTCAGTTAATACGACACTATTTTTTAATAAATTTGTCTTTTAATTAATTTAAATTCCACGTTGTCTTTTTTTTTAATCCACCCTTCACTGCACGAACTTACCACTGGCCGCTAATAAATAAAAAAAACACTTCTCACAACACTGCACTGGTACTTACATGTCGAGTCGACGCGAGCTGTGGTGCGACTGGCGATCGGGCCGCGCTCCGTCGCGGTGTCGCCTTACCGCCGCCAAAGGAGATGGCCACGCTCTCCAAGAATATACACAAAAGCCTTCCGAACTTCAAGTTGGCCAAGACCGCGTCTGTTTTACGTGAACTTAAACACACTTAACTCGCGTTTTGCATGCTACTTACTTGTTACGTCTACTTGAAACTTGCTAGAATTTTCCAGAATGCCTACGTGCTGCTAGAATTGCCTAGAAGAATAAGAATCAAAAGAATAGTTTGGAGCAAATTCACTTTCATCAATCCATACTTAATATATTACTTAATATACTTAATCCATATTAATATTATAAAATGCGAAAGTAACTCTGTCTGTCTGTCTGTTACCTCTTCACGCTTCAACCGCTTGACCGATCTGTATGAAGTTTGGTAGCTAGATAGTTGGAGTCCCGGGAAAGAACATAGGCTACTTTTTATCCCGGAACAATGCATTTAGTTCCCGCGGGAATGCTATAACCGAATTCCACGCAGGCGAAGTCGCGGGCAGAAGCTAGTACCTATTTTATATATGAAATATTTGGCGGTTGTTGTCGCTCAACTTTAAATAAGTTTGAAATGTGAAATGTAAACCCTTTGCACACCACCACTACAACCACCAACAGCCTATTTACGCCCCAGTCCCACTGCTGGGCACTGGCCTCCTCTCATCACAAGAGGTTTGGGCTATAGTCCCCACGCGGGTCTAGTGCGGATTGGGGACTTCACACACAACCTTGAATTACTTCGCATATGCGTGTAAAGGTTTCCTCACGATGTTTTCCTTTACCGAAAAGCTCAGTGATAAAGTCAAATTGTATTCCTTTTGCGCCTTTAGATCTTCTTAGTCTGCATCCAAGACTATCACCAAAGTTATATTGATAATTTTTTGACGATACTGACAGCCTTTCATCCCCTCCCTCCAACCCCTGACTTTGTTTTCATGACTTCTGAAGTAACTCTATAATAAATTGAATTTATGATTAATCCTTACCTGATTCCCCCTAATCAATATTTGACCTAATTCTTAAGAACAACCACTAAGTGCGTCACAGTTTAAAATTCACACAAATCTATTAACAACTTACATAGAAATAAACTTCATAATACCTATTTTCCCTAGAAACAGCTGCTCGTTACGTTTTAAGAATGATTCATATACTTACACATTTGTTATAAAATTGCTTAAGTATCCCTTTTATTTTGTTATTGATAGAAACGGGCTTCTTGAAGTGTCGAATAAGTAATAAGTAGTTAAAATACACCTCCTTTGATTTCTTAAATGCGATGACAATTTCAACCCGAAATGAAGCCACAGGATATTTAATAGTACTACATAAAGAATGGCCACGGAATCACCCGCTTGAATCTAGCCGGCGTGCAACTCGCGCCCAACTCGTCCTTAACCGTCATTTACGTCACACCAGGCCGAAAAGCGGGATTTACCGCCCTTGGGCGCTACGAAAAATCCCTCTTCACGGCCAGGTGGTGACGTAAAATCGTATACTAACCACGGGCGGTCGTAAAGAAATCCTCAGACCGCTAGATTATAGCCCTCGCCTCCGGCTCGGGCCTCAATTACCCGCGATCTGAGACTTTCTTTACTTGACCGCCCTAGGTGTGTAATGTACTATTGTTTCATCCGGAGATGGAGAGTGGATCACTGGCCCGCGTAGTTGGTACCCACACACATTTACAAGTGTACAGACGTCCTCGCATGCACACAGACGTCCTCGCACGCAAAAATTGACAATTCATAAAAAAAATGTGTTCGAAATCGTGCTTTTATAGGCCGTGTCCGCCCTGTGATGAAGCAAATACACGTGTCTCGAAGGCAATGCCGGTCACCTCCGAGGCGAGGCGCCTATAGATAATTATGAATGTCGCCATTCTATTATATTATGTAGAGAAGCAAGCTTTTCCAGATAGCTGACGACATGTTAACCTCGCCTCGGTTGTTGGAACAAATCATTCCGTGCAGCCAATTTGGTGGAGTAGCAGGATCACATACTAGACTGCGTGTGGATATATGCCATATTTTCAAGTGTTCAATGTACTGTACAGATTTGAAAGAGGGTTCGAGAAGAAAGAAATCTCTCCTACAATATCCTCCTCAGACCGCTCCTGACCTGACCTAATGACGTAAATTTTCTCGAACACATGACCAACTATGACATTACGCTTAATTACGCCACGATGAGTCGGTGAGTCAGCGTCCGAGCGCTGCTGACTGACCCAGAATCTTGTTATGGCGGTCGCAGCTGCAACTCGATTCAAGTTCTTGGGATATGGAATCTCCCATGTCCCTAAATAATGATTCACTATGTCCATATTTAGTACTAGTTGTACGCCGCGACTTCATCTGCGTGGAATATAAAATTGCCGACAACTTTTCTTTCCGATGTCCGATTTTAATCAAACATAGCTTATATGTAGCTCCGAATGTTGCTCCATCTACCCTTGAAAACTGCATTCAAATCGGTTCAATAGTCCCGGGATTAACTCTAATAAACAGACAGACAGAAAGAAAGAGACAAAAATTACTCTTTTATTATATTATATAGTATACATGGTGGGTCAGAAAATATGGCAAATAATTAACCCACAGTATCGGCTATCGATTCTTAGTATATTGTATAGGTCTTTAATTTTTTTTATAAAAAAAAATATTTTGTATAGGATTCAGGCGTCGCTCACACAACCAATCCCATACACAATTTTTTTTTTACCAACTCGAAAAAAATTAAAGACCTATACAATATACTTAGAATCGATAGCCGATACTGTGGGTTAATTATTTGCCATATTTTCTGACCCACCGTGTATATAGAAGATTATACTTACCTTTTTTATTTTTAATATCTTTTT
Source organism: Aethes cnicana (assembly GCA_963971205.1). NCBI lineage: Eukaryota > Metazoa > Arthropoda > Insecta > Lepidoptera > Tortricidae > Aethes > Aethes cnicana. Next base: position 3,831,333 of record OZ020286.1, read on the forward strand.
TTTACTTGGGTATCATTTTCCCCTTTTTTTAAGTCCCATGCAAAGCCATAGGGCGGGCATCTAGTTGTAATAAAAAAACGACACCTAGGATAACATACAAATCAGTCTTAGTCACTAAAAAATAGAAATAATATGATATGCGTACACAAAGGAAAATACGTTTTAAATCGCTGTCAATTGAGAGATATTTAAACAACTGTTGTTGAACGTAACAATTCAGTTGTTGTACCATTACCTTTCATCGTGTCGTTACGTAATCAGCGTCAAAAAAGTACCAAAAAAATCACTGATTTCAATTTGGCAAAAAAGGCAGTTTTGAGTACTTACGAGTACATACCCAAGCGACGATTACTGTGGGCAAAAATAACTTATACCTACACGAGTGCAAAAAATACGTGTAACTACTGGGACCTTCACCCCAGCGTCATATTCACCTTTCCGACGAAACACTTGACTTTAAGATAATGTAAATATTTTCTCAAATCCCGTACCTTCAAGGAATTTTGTGATCAAAAGTATTTTTTCCTCTACCTTGTGCCGTTCTGCCGCCGATTTAGCCGTTAATTTCTTATTTGAACTTTCCTGACTCGATAACACACGCAATTTTTTACGAATCTTAATCATTTGATATGAACTTCTGAATGTAATAATAATTTAGGTATCCATATGTATAATTTTATCTGAAGCATATTAGAAGCCCGTTGAGCTCTAATACACAGGGTCTATTCGGGACCCTTTGTATTTTGTATTAGAGTTCAACGCGCTTCAATGGTCATCATCATCATTTCAGCCGAAAGACGATGTGACTTGCGAAAATGCGAACTAAGTCTTATTAATAACCAACCAGTCTTATTATAACTGAAGTAGTTTTGTAAGTTTTCATCAAGTTTTATTTATTCGTAGTTAACGAAAGTTTGCTTATTTTTAACTTAGCTCAAGTTAACTGAACAAGTTCGGTTTATCCTTTTTTTCAGTGTTGCTAAATGAAGTGTTTCGATTACGAGTGAAAACACATCCCTCGCAACGCATCCTCGCACATCTCACGGTGGAAACGCAGCCTCGGGGAACATTCGGGGAATATGCAAATTTTCGATGTATTTTTTTTGCACATACGGGATTCCGAATTCGTGTGGGCTCCCACTCTCGCCTGCTAGAGGCGCAAATTCCCGACAATTTCTCAGCGCGGCGCGGCGCGTGCCTGAAATAGTTGTTTCGTCACGTTACGCGGCATACATCAGCGCGGCATACAAGGGCGGCACACGATATGACTATGACACCGAGTGATGATCGAGAGAAAAAGTCATCTATATGGTGGGTCAGAAAATGTGGCAAATAATTAACCCACAGTATCGGCTGTGGGTTAATTATTTGCCATATTTTCTGACCCACCATGTATATAAAACAAGAAACTGACTGACTGACTGACTGATCGATCAACGCAGAGCCGAAACTACTGGTCGTAGAGAGCTGAAATTTGGCATGCAGGTTCCTTAGAGAACGTAGGGGAGCACTAAGAGAGGATTTCGCAAAATTCCCACGGGAACAGGAAAAAAACGGGATTTTACATTTAAATATTTCTGCGCATACGAAGTTGCGGGGGAAAGCTAGTTGATATATATACGAGAAAAGTTAAAACATTATTATTTAGACGCTGATCGACGTACTTATAAAAGGACCCCGATTTAAGTAAAAAATGCTACAATGTGTGACGTTACATTATGGCTATTTGATAGGCAAAATAAACGTAAAACAGGGTCTCTATTCAAAACGGTACATAGCGATAGTGAGCGTCGCTATCCCTAAATACGAGTACATTTTCTGCCAATTCAGTGATAAGTTAAATCAGTATACCCATAGACATAAATAATACTTCGTATGGACCCAGCCTAACGTAGATACATGTCATGTTTCCCCACTTTATTGGTGTCCAATCCAAAGTTAAACTTATATCGTGACACTAAAGCTGGGTCACATTTTTCCAACAACGAGAATAGTTTTTAGATACTGAGAAACAGTTTCGAAAAAAGTTTTTTTAAAAACGCTTATTGTCACGCACGCTCGGTGACAGAACTTTGGATTGGACACCGTGGAAGTGGGGACATATTACGTGTACGTTAGACCGGGTCTATATTATTTACGTCTATGAGTATACCTATGCCATCTCGCTAAATAGTGAGATGGTGTACCACTGATAGGATATAATAACAGTGATATTATAGTGATATTTGATACACTATCGCACTTTGCTAAATGGGTTTAAAGTTATTTTTATTCAGGGATAAGGACGCCCCCTATCCCTACGAATTGAGTCTCAGTCTTGTTTACCATATAAAACAATAGGCGGTTTATATTTAACAACTCGCACGCACAGACGGTTTTACTAATGTTGACATTGCAAGTTGGTCTTGCTATATGAAATGCAGAATTAGCACCGAGGTAGAGTATAGAAAGAAAGAAAGAAATAAATAAATAAAATAAATTTATTGCCATAAAGAACATTGATATCTTAAATGAACTTAATCCATGTAAATTAAAAATTATGACAATAGGTCTCGGCGTCAGCATAATGCTGCTAGTGCCTCCTGGCAGGGCGGCTCTAGGCAGCGCTGTTTTTCAACCGAAGCCTCCGACATACACACCAACATGAAAAATATCATCATCATCTATACCCCCCTCCCGTGATTCCCTAGCGCCGCGATAGGGAATCTCCCTGTCCCTATTTAAGACTTCGAATCTCTCTATTCGATTTTTCCCCTGATATACAATAAGCAACGCATTGTGTCGACGCCTGGTGTTGCAACTGTCTATAGGCGGTTGCCAATTCCCATCAGGTGGGCCGTCTGCATGCATAACAGTATTTATAGCAATAACACTAACTGTGATACAATAACATATCGGCAATAACAACATGACAAAAGCTCATCGATTCCAACCAGATGTCGCAAGCGGCCTCGTTCATTTCTCCCTTATACGGTATACTGTACCAGTGGGCCATGAGCGTAGCTGCCTTGCGCCGTGAAAACATAACTACGTCGTTAATTTATTTATCACCACAACATCCTATTACGTCCCACCGTTGGGCACAAGCTTCTCAGCACGTCTGAGAAATAATAACGCGGGCTTAGTGGGGACATCTGCCACATCATTGACGATGACAATATTTTGTTCGTCTATCAGGGAGTCATATATTCGAAACGATACATAGGGACAGGTCAGCGTTGCCACCTCTAAATAAGAGTACATTTTCTGCCTATTCAGTTATGCGTTGGTGTAATACACTAAGTAAGTATCTCTCTAAATAGGGAGATGGTGATAGGGTAGTAACATTAACACTGATATCCTATATCGCTGAATAGGTGTGAGGGGGGGGGGGGGGGCTCTCCACCGTAAACCTGCCGCCAAATAGCAGTGCTCCACACTATTGTGTTCCGGTATGGGTTTAAGGCAGTCGTTGTTATTACTGGCACAGAGACATTCCATCATAATAAAACGAAGTGGATTTGTGCATAGACCGCAACGGACTGCCTTTATTCAAAAAAGAACACACATAGACAATGGTTGCCATAGACAATTAATTTAGTCGGATGTTACCAGTTAATTGCAACACATCAGTCACTATCAGGTGGCCTGTGTAAATAAGCACACAGGCCACCTGATAGCCTATCACCACCACCACCAATACTACAGCCTATTTTGCGTCCCACTGCTGGGCACAGGCCTCCCCTCATCACGAGATATAGTTCCCAGTGCGGCTTGGGGACTTCACAAGTTCACACACATCTTTGAATTACTTCGCAGATGCGTTTAGGTTTCCTCGCGGTGTTTTCCTTCACCGAAAAGCCAAGTGGGAAATTCGAATTGAATTTCGCACATAAGTAAACTTAGAGGTGCAGGCCGGGATCGAACCCCCGACCCTCTGCATGATAGACGGTAAGTCGAACCACTAGGCCACCACGGCTTCTTATCTATTACAAAAAAGGTAGAAAGTGTATTCTTATTTTGGGATAAGGACGCTCCCTATCCCTAATTTACCATTTCGAATAGAGCCCTAATCATAAGTAGTATATTATTACTTCTATGGAAAGCTTTGGTCTTAGTTAATAAATGTAAACTATCCAAATGTAAGGCATAATATGTATTTATTTCAAAAAGGAAACCTGAACAAATTTTTGTTCAAGCGCGTTTCGAAGCAGACACATCGCGACATCTGTGTTCCATCAGACGTAACTAAATCTTATTGGAATTCCGCTGAGTTATAAATATAGTGTGCCAATTTCTTCCGCTCCAGCTGTGGTTCCAGTCTTAAAATACGCTTTAGTATGTTAGTTAAAACGGAACCCTACAGCGGCGCACGGTCGAGCTATATTCAGAATAGATAGATGTAAATTGTGATTGCAGAATTCTAACACACTCTTAGAGTGTTATAAGTATGCAGTTTCTTCTATCTATTGTACTTATCTTCATACATGAAACAACGACTAAATAAATTAGTTATCTACTAGCTTCTGTCTACGACTTCGGGAACTAATATTTAAAAAGTGCCGATCTTTGGGACTTCAACTATCTCCGTACTAAATGTCATGTAAATCGGTTTAGCGGTTTAAAGCGGTAAGTAACAGACATACAGCGTTACGTCCTTTCGCATTTACAATATACGAAATTTTAATCCGCTAAAGCTAGTTAGTGGTAGGACCTGGTGCTGGGTCCGTCTGGGGTGTACCACCGTCTTTCCCCGTTAACCTGCCGCCAAATAGCAGTGCTCGCACTGTTGTTTTCCTGGCACAAAGGCATTCCATCTTAGGCCTCAGGGTAGGCAACGCATTCGAGATCTTATAGTTTCTTAATGGGATGTCATAGGATTTCGGTGTCCATGGGCTGCAGTCACCACTTACCATCAGGTGGGCTGTGCGCTCGTTTGCCTATACCATTGACATAAAAATCGTCACTTGTAATAAAGGCAAAAAGTGTACACATATTGATGAACTCGACTGTACTACAGTAACAGTTGGCACAGCAATGAGTCACCGGTGGCGCCAAGGTTTGTCCACATTCATATGTCACACTGGCTTACCTAGTCCTAGCTTCTCTGGAATGTAGTTGTGATAAAACGACAACTGCAAATAAAAATTACTTGCGATTCAACAATGTTGTCTAGCGCAGTTAATATTTGTATTTGAATTTCTATGGATTCTGCGGCTATCAGAGTTGATGTCTTGAAACCTATGTATCGGTGACTTGTAAAAAGTGAGCAAAAAGCCAACGTCACGCGGTGTTCCCAGGCGGTCACCCATCCAAGTACTGACCGCGCCCGACGTTGCTTAACTTCGGTGATCGGACGAGAACCGGTGTTTTCAACGTGGTATGGACGTTGGCGACAGCACCAACGAATTTAATCATGATATCAATTTGTAATATAATGACGTCATGCTACGTAAAACAGTCGTGATAAAAAATAATCATCACATACCCACTTCTTAAGGAGTACATGAGAATATAACAAAAATGTGACTTATTGACATTTGAAATTTATAAGTCTATGTCAGAAAAAAATTAAGAAAATCAGCAAAAAGCCAACGTCACGCGGTGTTCCCAGGCGGTCACCCATCCAAGTACTGACCGCGCCCGACGTTGCTTAACTTCGGTGATCGGACGAGAACCGGTGTTTTCAACGTGGTATGGACGTTGGCGACAGCACCAACGAATTTAATCGTCAGAACAATAGTAAAATCATGTTTTGACGTCATACAAAGCACAAACTTTTATGTACCTTTAATTAAATACCTTTATTATGTAGCTGTTACATAAACTACCCATGCCGTACACTGGTTTGTAGCTTTGTAATTGTCCAAGAGTCCAGAGCAGAACGGGTGAATGCTTTAAAAAAATGACCATTAAAGAACAGCAGCTATCAAGGCAGCAGCTAAAGTTGATCAACGAATTTTTTACTTACATACCCAATTTTATATGACACTAGCTGACCCCGCGGACTTCGTACCGCCTTAAAGCTCACGGAGCCCGAGACCTTTCCAACGAATGCAAAACCGTGGAAATCGGTTCGTGCGTTCTGGAGTTATAGCGTCAGGGAGGAAAACCCGACTTATTTTTATATAGTAGAAGACTAGCACGGTAGAAGATAAACATACAAATATGATAATAAGAGATTTATTCAAATATATCTCCAAGGCAATATTAATCTAATCAATATCTTGATGTACAAGTCCATTCATTAGAATAGTAGCATTTACGAAAGTATGGAATTGGCACTATTAACAGATAAAAAAGAAATTAGACATTTTTAATTGATGAAAATATCAAGTAGTAGGTACAAAATATTAATTTTGATTTCACAGCCAACTCGCTGTTTAAATTTTTAATTCCAGAGATCATGAAAAAAATATAGCGAATTACATAAAAATTTACAATGTTCCCAAATAACACACTTCTTAAACACCTACCTTCCATTACAGTATACAAATACTTTCACATTCAGTCGAACTTAAAATTACTATTGGACTTTTCTATGGTACTCTGGAGTAGCGTTTCCATAGTCTTGTAGATTGAAGAGCGTAGATCTATTTGTCACCATGTATTTGAGGAAATCTTGTATATGCGTCAGGACATGTTGCAAGGATTTCTCGTCTAAGGCTGTGTAGGCTAACATGGGTCCCATTTTGGAGAATAGTCTCAGTAGATGGATGGCTCCGTAGATCTGTGCCATTGGGGTATCGGGGTATTCTTGTAGTATCTCGCTGTATTGCGGTCTTTCGAATTTGTAGAGGAGTTGTGAGCCTAGAGTAGCGTTGAAGTATTCCTTGATGCCTTCGGTTATGTCTAGTAGAACGGATTCTTTCGCTTGGTTGTGCGCTTTGCTGGATTTCTTGAACGCCAAGTAGTTGTCTACGATCTGGTCAACTGTGAGCTTAGCGGGGAGAATGGCCAACTTCTGCTGCCTGGTTATGACGTCCCAGTCGTCCACGAGCCAGACTTTAAGTTCTTCTGGTATTTTGATCTTCACTTCGACTTTAGCCAGGTACTGCTCTTCTGATTCTATGGAGAGATCCAGACGACCACGTTTCTTCCTGAAAATAAACAGCAGTAAGAAATTTTTTATTATGTAACAGTGAGATGTTCAATGAGTAAATGACTGTTGAAATGGTATTCATGTAAAGTTGGTATTTTAATTTAATCTATTCGCCGCCACGCTAGTGAGGGCAACCACTGTTCGTATGAGGTGTCGGTTGTCATTCCACACAATTTCATATTTTATTGTCTTTTATTATTTACAAAAGGGGACGACTGCCTGGTTTCAGTCCGGGTGATTGGTCCTCCATTCGGAACCATTTCACCCATTTCCCCAGTCTCCCCTGGGATTACGGGTTATAAGGTTTTCTCAGTCGTGAACTGTGTTCAAAGGGTTAAAAGTAATTGTCTTACTTGGGTTGGTCGGAGCCGGAGTCCCCGGGCGTGTCCTTGCTGGCGTTCTTGGTTGCTTTCCCGGCTACCGGGGTGCTTTCCGCCTCCTTACCTGCAATAGCACGATAAATTCATTATGTTCTATTGGTATTGATCATTTTCAATATAATTTTCAGGTTATTTATTTTAATATGTATATATTTTTTTGGTGTATGAGTTCATTAAAATAAATATTTTACGATATCTGAACATAAAAGTTATGCTTCAGAATAAGCCAAACACAGTTTTTTTTTTGGACGTGTGAGGGATTAAATATTTATATGTATGAACTTGATTGTAAAATAAGCTTTTCACTTCTCATGCTCTTAAAATGTTACTTTAGTCTCTGCACATTGGGACTAAAGCTCTTTTTTAGTCTCTAGGGACTAAAGTATTTTTTTTTTTTATTTACATTGGAAACCCGCCTAAACAGCCAACCACAGAGTTTGTGAAAGGAGGATTATCCCCATTTCCAGTGAACTTAGAGAATTTCTAGGGCGTGAAAAAACGATTTAATTTCGTGAAACACGATTTAATGATTACAAATACCTATGAATCTTGTTTGATTTAAAATGAATTCATTTAATAATGCATGACCCAATTAGTTTTAAAATATATTAATAGTTTTAGTTTTCAAGTTTGAATCTGTTGGCTAAATATCATTCAAAACGTCACGTGATAAAAAACAGGTCAAGTGCGAGTTGGATTCGCGCACCGAGGGTTCCGTACCTACAAACTTGATGATGCAAATTTAACAATACAAACTTATTATTTGCGGTTGGTGAAGTAGACACGGCTACTGCGCCAACCGCAAATGATAATCAGATTTATTCCTGTACGTGTGCTGTAAGACCTTGCTTCTGGCCAAATTTCATGATTCTAGGTCATCGGGAAGTAGCCGGTTATCTACTTTGTTATAATAAATATCGTAATTTTGTATGGAACTTCGTTTCTTTTTCCTCGCATTCGAAGTGAAAAGCAGAGTGTTTAACGCGTATCTAAACAACCATAATGACACTCGAACTATAGCCACCCTCGCTCTGCTCGGGTGGCTAAACATCTCGTGTCATAATGGCTTGTTTTAGTCCCTTGATAAACAATCTACTATTTTGTGTGTTTCGAGTTCTTACAAAGATGTCATTAAAGAACGCTTTAAAGCAGGTAAGTTTTAAATTAGTGATTGACATGCAAGCAATATTTTACAGTACAATTCTGCAAAAATGCAACAAACAATTTGGTTAAGCATGTTAATATTAAAAAGCCGTTTTAAAATCCAAGATACAGGTCAAACGCTACCAAGGTATTTATTTATAAGATTCTAATAGGAACTTTCGTCGTTTTCTGTTTCTCTCTCTTACTTCGATCTAATCGTTTACTTAAAGAAGAATAAGCTATCTCTTAGATGTTTTGCATCAATAAGAGCACCAAGGGCTTTTGGTGACCTCAAGTTATTCTTATATTTTGATTTCATCATATTGTCAGCTGAATCTGCATCTCAGTTGCGGCCTTTATTTCCCCTGTAGCCTCGTGATTTGACCTACCGCCTCTCATGCAGAGGGTTAGGGTTTCAATCCAGCTTGAACCTCCGAGTCTACTTATGTGCCATTTGAATTTACAACTATGGCTGAGATACGCGTCACGCTCGTGAACGGGTGCTGTCTGTGGGGTCCGGTCTGTTCATGCTTGCAAGGACGTTTAAAAATAATCATTAGCTTTAAATATATTACTAAGTCAAACATTTTAAGCGAGAGACCTCATCATGTTCTTATTGACATGTATTAATGAACTCTTTTATACATGATGTATTTCATTATTTATTGACATTTTGAGACTGTCGACATCTATGGAATTTATATTTATTTGACAATGGAGGCCATCTCCATAATATATTTTTTTTCTGGACCCTTGGAGACTATACATCTCTAAGATCTTAGATTTAAGTTTAAGTTAGGGACTATACATCCCTTCAATGTAATTGTAGTACGTACCGATATGTATATTTTATACATGTAATGTAAATGTTATAACTATGTGTAAATTTTGAAAAAAGGCCTTCTGCTTGAGTTTGTGCGGCGCTTCTTCTCAAGCAATGGGTCTAGGAAGCGCTAGTATTTTTTTTTCTGACGTGTAAAAGTGCCCCTATGTGGCCAATTTGCTGAAAATGATTGAATTTTGAATTTTGAATTTTGTGCTTTTAGGTGAAGGAAAATATCGTGAGGCAATCTGCACACACTGAGAAGTAATTCAAGGTTGTGTGTGATCTCCCCAAACCGCGTGGGGACGATAGCAGAAACCCTATCGTAAAGAGAGGAGGCCTGTTTCCAGCAGCGGCGCACAAAAAATAGGCTGTTATAGTTGTGGATGTTAACCCTGGTAACCCGGGTTGATGCAGAATGGAAGATTGTACTGTACCAGCGGGGGTGGAGGCTCGGGACTCGTCGCGCGCGGCCTCGGACTTGCGGCCCTTGCTAGTGGCAGCTGAAACGGCACACGCAAGGCGTTAGGGGTAGCGGCAAACATCACTGAACAACATCTAGCGGAGCTAATTCTTTACATGGTGTTGTTACGCAAAAAAGCATACATAGCACTGCTATATGCAATTTGGCATCATCAAGTCAACAACTAGACATTGTTCTGGCTTACAGGATATTTGCGTATAATATTGTTAGTGGGACGGATAGAAATTAGTATAGCAAGACACAACTAAGATGGCGCGCGGATTAAGCAATAAAAGACTCCGCGCCAACGGCTTAAGTGTTTCGCCGCGCGCCTTCTAAGTTGTGTCGTGCTATAATACTTAGTATTCTAAACGAGTACAGGGATCAACAAACAGGCAACACAGTTTAGAATGCATTTAAATGTTTAAGATATAATAAAGACAAATGGTATCATAGCAAGAAGTGCATGCCTAATATCTGACCATAGTGGTACTGCAACTGCATGCATTAAGATTTTTTTATACATATATATATGAGGTAGTTGGGATTTGCTGGTTGCTTCAGAACAGAATTCAAAGCATTTATTTCACATGCAAACAAGTCTTGATATCTTTTATGAAGTATATCTATCTGAAGTGCATTGCCATGCTGGCACTTTCCGCTCAACTTTATTATGGCCTTGTAAGTTCCTGGTCTATACCACTGTACTGTACGAATGTAAATTAGGTTTAAGTGCAACTAGCTAAGAAGTCAAGTGTAACAAGATTCAGTGCAGTCTCAAAGTAGTACAAAATATTTAGTCTGTTGGTAAACAAAATTCTACCCACAAAATGTGTATTTCTGATTATTTGTGGCTATTTAAGGTGAATCGTCACGGCTGAACCCCATACAAAAAACTGCTCACGTAATCTTCGACTACGACTGCTTTTAGTTTCTTTTATCGTTCTAATAAAATATTACATTATTTACCGAGCGCGCATAGATCAAAAACACCGCAAAAAATCAAAGAATAAAATAATTATAAGCATTTCAAAACCAATAAAATTTCGGTCGAACCAAGCTTGTGTGAGAGAACGTTTACACTGTAAGCATCAGGCCAATATGGCGTCGTGGTCTATGAACAGCTGATCTGCTAGTGCTAGTGTCCGTCCGATTCCTATTAATTTCCAGAATGCTCACAAGATGGCGTTAACCCGCCGTTACATAGTTGATCGCGTAAATCGCGTTTTATGAGTTGGAAAATCATTGAACGAAATAGGTAAGTAAGTACCTATACAAGTATTTTGTTGTTTATAATGATCAGATATAAAAAATGTAATGAGCGGTGACATGTCAGAAGACTGCTAGAAGAAATAAATCATACCTATCTCTTATAAGTATTTTATTCATTTATGTAAGAAATAAAAATAGCTACTTATAATAAGAAGTGCTTAGGTAGAGATCTTCTACTATCTAAAGTCCCACGCCTTCACATCTCAAAACGCTTCAATTTTTTTATTATTATTTAAAAAGCACCACCAACACTCTCAACGCATAGTTGATGGCTGTCTCAGCACATGTGTTGAGAGTGTTGGTGGTATATTGAAGCGTTTTGAAACGTGATGGCGCGGGACTTTAGATACCTAGTGAAGATCTCTACCTGGCCTGGGCGATCGAGCTCTGCTTAGGACATTTTATCTCTTATATAGTACCTATAGATAGTACCTATATATAAAATTCTCGTGCCACAGTGTTTGTAACCAAACTCCTCCGAAAGGGCTCGACCGATTCTTATGAAATTTGGTGTGTATGTTCAGTAGGGCTGAGAATAGGACGTAAGCTATTTTTCATACCCACCCAAAAAGAAAACTATGGCGGTACGAAGTCCGCTGGGTCAGCTAGTTAGTCTATAAAAATTGATTTTTGCTGTAGGTAAAAAACAAAAAACAAAAATAAATTGACCAGATAGTAGACCACTCGAGCGTAGAAAACCCGCACTGTCTACACGCTCGCTGTAACAGTTATGGTGACGAGTACATATAATCTACTACTACAGTCTATTTGCGTCCCACTGCTGGGCACAGGCCTCCCCTCATTATGAGAGGGTTTGGGCTATAATAGTCCCCACGCGGGCCCAGTGCGGATTGGGGACTTCACACACATCTTTGCATTACTTCGCAGATGCGTGCAGGTTTCCTCATGATGTTTTCCGTCGCCGAAAAGCTCATAGTAAATTCAAATTGAATTTCGCACGTAATTAAACTTAGAGGTGCGAGCCGGAATCGAACCCCCGACCCTCGGCATGAGAGGCGGTGGCTCGAACCACTAGGCCACACCACGGCTTTTAGAACATAGAAGCTGTGAAATTACCATGAAATTACCGATCATATGCGTATGCGTAATAATAATAGTAGGTATCCAGATTATACAAATTGTGATTTGAAAAGTGGCATTTTACAAAATTAAATTGTTTTGGGTCCTGAATAATGTTTAGAATCTACGGTACGTAGCTAGTATCTAAACTTTAGATACTAGCTACAATGTCAGTTATACATATAAATCGTAGGTAGGTACAAGCGAAATAAACTAATGATTTATTATTATTTACCTACTACATTTAGATTTACACATTGATGTTTCGACCGGCGTGCAAAACGGAACTCAATTAGGAATAAAAAAAAAACAAAAAGAGACATTGACATTTTGCTGTGGTTATAATCATATGTACCTACGTAATGTAATGTAATGTCCCGCATTTGCCCGCAAATGCTACGTGCTATTTTCATCAATGCCTCAGTTGTATATTCTTTGGTGTTCTTTGGCCTGAATCCGCGCGCCTTCTAAGTTGTGTTTTACTATACCGTGATGATGGTGATGGTATTGATGGTGGTGGTGATGATGATGATGGAGATAGTGATGTGATGATGATGGAGATGGTGATGTGATGATGATGGAGATAGTGATGTGATGATGATGGAGATGGTGATGTGATGATGATGGTGACGACGACGAGTAGTATTTCCTCACAGTTTGAGAAAAGCATTGTACCTATAGACCTCGGCCGCAACAGCATTGCCGGACTCGTACCTACTAAGAAGGCGTCCGGCAATGCGCTCCTTAGCGGCGTCTGCAATAATGTACTATTTGTACTTTTTACCGGGAAACGGGAAGTCGGCCGAACGGTAAGTATAGGTAGGTACTTACCTAGCGAGCGGGTGATCGACATTCGTATTCTCGTTGTTGGAGATTGGTAGTAGGTACAAACAATGATACAAGTGGAATATGAATTCGGAATATTTTAGAGGTGTTTGTTATTTTCCTGGATAGGTATACCTAATTAGTACATACCTATTTTACTAGAATTGAGAGGATGAATATTTTTTATGTAGGTGGTAGGTAAACGGAACTCTATACTTTGCGCGTACCTATAGGGTATTACTATTAGTCCGTTTTCTATTGGGAATGCTTGTATGGAGAGGTCGAAATTTTGAGTACAGCAATGCCATTTGGTAGGAATGTTATACACATTGACCTTAGTCCAAAACGCCCGGTAGCCACTTTGAACTCCTCGACTGGTGGGGGGGAGGGGGGGTTAAAGTACAGAGCTCCCGGCGTTCGGAAAAAAATTCCTGTCGGATTCGTTTGGACTTTTGAGTCAAGTTTGGTGTCGTTTTCAGGTAACTAGATGATGCCCAATTCATTCCTCATACCAGTTTTTAGGGTTCCCTAGCAAAATATGACGCAATACTTAAAATAATAAACTTTCATTAGTAGCGAAATGCAAACAAACCCTCATATTTTCATATTTTTGTATGAAATTTGGTTTATAAAAAAATACTGTCTGAAAGCCCATTTAATGCAGAATCTAAAAACATAAACAGTAAGTATATACTTTACAATTTTCAATGAAAAATAAAATATTGAATGTACTGCGACGGTCGTCAGCGCAGCGTAGTGGGCGGTAACAAGACCCGAAAAACTGTCAATGTCAACGCAAAAAGCTTTTATAATATCAATAAATTAAAGTGCTTACAATAATATCACACTTGTTATAAATATTCTCTTAATTATTATGAATTAAAACAAATGTTTTTTTTTAAAAAAACACACGAACTTTCGCCTTTATTACTTTAGTGTCATTTTTAATCATCTTCAATTTATAAACGAATTCAGATAATGTTGCCTGACTTCGTAGTCAGGCAACATTATTAAAAGTAAAGAAAAATAATAATAGAACGTTTTGTGAATTAGTTTTACTTACAACCACCTCCACAATTACATAACTCAGTACATTTGAGCTGGCGTTTGAAACATTGCACCTGGAACTTCAAGATTTCACGCACCGACATCTTTTTAATTCTAGGCATTCTTGAGCAGCCGGAGGGCTTTGGGTCCACAGTGGCACCCAAGTTTCTTCTTCTTTCTGCCAAACCCATTCATATCGGCAAGAAATATTTTGCATCGCGTCTTCTTTAGGCACTTTTTTTGTATAAAATCCATATCCATATTAATTTGGCATGGAGATAGTTCGGGTCCCCAAAGGACATAGGCTACTTTTCATCCCGGAAAAACGCGTAGTTCCCGCGGGAAAGCGATAACCAAATTCGCGAAGTCGCGGGCAGAAGCTATTTTGTTATTATAAATCTGGTCAAGAAATTGATAATTTAATAAAGGCGAAAGTTCGTGTGTTTTTTTTTACTTCTTCACGCTCAAGAGGCTGGACCAATTTTGATAAAATTCGGTATGGAGGCAGCTGAAACCCTTGAGTAATACATAGGCTACTTCTTAACAGCGGGTAATACCGCAGGGCGCCGCTAGTATAATATTAAAAAGAAGAAAATCAGGTAAAGAGAGAAAAACACATTTGTTTTAATTCATAATAATTAAGAGAATATTAATTACAAGTGTGATATTATTGTAAGCACTTTAATTTATTGATATTATGAAAGCTTTTTGCGTTGACATTGTCAGTTTTTCGGGTCTTGTTACCGTCCACTACGCTGCGCTGACGACCGTCGCAGTACATTCAATGTTTTATTTTACATTGAAAATTGTAAAATTTATACTTACTGTTTATGTTCTTAGATTCTGCATTAAATGGGCTTTCAGACAGAATTTTTTTATAAGCCAAATTTCATACAAAAATATGAAAATATGAGGGTTTGTTTGCATTTCACTACTACTAAAAGTTTATTATTTTATATATTGCGTCATATTTTGCTACGGAAGCCTAAAAAACTGGTATAAGGAATGAATTGGGCATCATCTAGTTACCTGAAAACGACACCAAACTTGACTCAAAAGTCCAAACTAATCCGCCAGGATTTTTTTTCCGAGCGCCGGGAGCTCTGTACTTTAACCCCCCCTCCACCCTCCAGTCGCGGAGTTCAAAGTGGCAACCGGGTGTTTTGGACTTAAGTCAACTTGTACACCATTCCTACCAAATGGCATTGCTGTACTCAAAATTTCGACCTGTTTCCCAATAGAAAACGGACTATATTGATAAATCAATAAACAATATGAATTTCAACAACGATGATACACCTGATTCAGGTACTTACTTGCATCGCGATTCTTATAAGAAATTACGACTCTCCCCGACTAGGTGAGCATTTTCACTCAAAAGTGTACCACGATGAAAATTCAGGTTTTATTTTTAAAGTAGTTAATTTCTTAATTTTTTTAGCCAGAATAAAGAGTATACCTTAAAATTTATGAAATTTAACACGGTCCCCCTGAAATATCCTTAGTTTTTAAATAAACAAGGAACTTAGCTGACATGGTAGTCAATTCCTGTCAGTTTTGTTACTATATGGGCATTTTCACTCAAACTTGTACCCCCTGGTTTTGACAGTGTCCCACTACTTCAATATTTTATTACTGCCAAATATATTTGTTTGTGAATATTCGAATGGCATCTATATAAACTATATTCCTTAAATTATAGATTTCATCCCTAAATTCAAGTGAATTATGCTAAATGTAATTATTATGATTTTTTAAAGCCGCTCGGGTAGCACTTTTTGACGTGTCCCACCCCAATGTCGACTTTTTTAAAGTTGAATAATTAAAAAAGTATTGGGAAACATGAAGTCAATTGATGGCGTCCATAATCTACATTAGTTTGCTCGTCACAGGAATGAATATCGTAATAAAATTAATAATATTTCATATTAAAAACTAAATTTATATAGTGGTACCGAAAACTGTTGCCACCTGACATGTCAGGTTTGTGACCGCCAAAACGGGGCCAGAAAACCCACCAATTCATTTTTTTATCATATAAATAGCAACATTGAATGCCACTTGACTAGTTAGCCACAGGTTTAAAAATCCCGCGTGCGCAGGAGTGACGTGTAGCGAGGTGAAATTCGGTATGGAGGCAACTGAAGCCCTGGATTAATACATAGGCTACTTCTTAATAGCGGGTAATACCGCAGGGCGCCGCTAGTATAATATTAAAAAGAAGAAAATCAGGTAAAGAGAGAAAAATACATTTGTTTTAATTAATAATATTTAAGAGAATATCTATTACATGTATGATATTATTGTAAGCACTTTAATTTCTTGATATTATGAAAGCTTTTTGCGTTGAAATTGACAGTTTTTCAGGTCTTGTTACCCTCCCCTACGCTGCGCTGACGACCGTCGCAGTACATTCAATATTTTATTTTACATTGAAAATTATAAAAGATATACTTACTGTTAATGTTTTTAGATTCTGCATTAAATGGGCTTTCAGACTGTATTTTTTACAAACCAAATTTCATACAAAAATATGAAAATATGAGGGTTTGTTTGCATTTCGCTACTACTAAAAGTTTATTATTTTAAGTATTGCGTCATATTTTGCTACGGAACCCTAAAAAATTGGTATGAGGAATGAATCGGGCATCATCTAGTTATCTGAAAACGACACCAAACTTGACTAAACAACCCAAACTAATCCGCCAGGATTTTTTTTCTGAGCGCCGGGAGCTCTGTATTTTAACCCCCCCTCCCCCCACCAGCCGCGGAGTTCAAAGTGGCTACCGGGCGTTTTGGACTTAGGTCAACGTGTATAACATTCCTACCAAATGGCATTGCTGTACTCAAAATTTCGACCTGTTTCCCAATAGAAAACGGACTATTACGCGGTTGCATAGACATATATAATACTTCGTAAGTATAAAAATCATTGCGCGGTTGCCATTCCGATTCGCGGAATAGACGCGCGTCTCAATAGCCCTGTCCCGCTCTCTCCTACCGGCCGACCCTATGCCCCCGCGCCGCGCGCGCCAGCTACTCCAGCCGCCAGTCAGTCGCCAACTTTGAGCCATCACAACGCACACGCTACATTTTTGAGAAGAATTCACGATCACTTGTGATTAGGGCTTCGCCGCACACCGTGTTCTCATTTTACATCCGCCAAGACTCCACCGTGCGTGACAACTTTGTTGTTGTATTCCAGCGAGTGTTCGCGCTAATAGAATCGCTTCAACGGTCGCAGACTGAAGCACTGAAAGAAATATTTCGACGCCGGTAACATGCATGGCCGAGGGCCAGGGCACTCTTTCCGGCTGCAAAGCCACAGGAGTCGGTAGAAACCTTATTAGTGCTTACGGAGGTCGCCGCCCGTCACATCGTATAGGTATATTATATTTTCGACGCCGCAAGACAGTCAAAACACTGACATGTTTATAGTGAGACTCCCGGAGAATGATATCTCAGAAAGAGCGCAATTGGACATGACTTACGCCCTCCTTTCTAATCTAATAAGATAAGGAAAAGAGTACGGAGGGAGGACTTGACAAACTTCAAGGAGCTGCCCTTTCGTGCGAGAAGTGTGGAGGATTCTGTCGACGAGGAGAGGAAACCGAGTCTTCAAGCGCGCCGTGCGGTAGCAAGGCGCCCTGCGCGCCCGCGGCGGTTGCGGCGCCGCAGTCTTCGCCCGCGCCGACTGCCCAGTCGCCCGCGTCAACCCAGGCGAGACCAATTCCCATAATTACTTTGCGAACGCACAACGTGTTATCAGTGAAAAAATAAAAGTGATCAAAGCTTTTATAGTAGAGATCTTCTAGTATCTAAAGTCCCGCGCCTTCACATTTCAAAACGCTGCAATTTATTTAAAAAGCACCACCAACACTCTCAACACATGTGTGCGTGCTGAGACAGCCATCAACTGTGCGTTGAGAGTGTTGGTGGTACTTTTTAAATAATAATAAAAAAATGCAGTTTTGAAATGTGAAGGCGCGGGACTTTAGATAGTAGAACATCTCTATCTAGTCGCGGTTGTGTTTCGGTAGTGAAGTGCGTCCGTTCGACTCGGTAGTAGCCATGTCCCTGCCCTTCATGCCAAATACCTTCTGATATTATAAATGCGAAAGTAACTCCGTCTGTCTGTTACCACTTCATGTTTCAGCCGCTGAACCGATATTGATGAAATTTGGTTTGGAAATGGTTGAGCCCCGGGGAAGATTATAGGTCACTTCTAATCCCGGAAATCCTCTCTTAGTGCTCCCCTACGTTCCCTAAGGAACCTGCACTCCAAATTTCAGCTCTCTACAACCAGTAGTTTCGGCTCTGCGTTGATCGATCAGTCAGTCAGTCAGTCAGTTTCTTAAAATAAAATAAATAAATAAATTATACTATTTTTTTAATCATTAGGATTGAATGCGGCAATACAACCCGCTGTCATATCATCTCAGAGAGATACTCTAAAAAAACTGAATAGCCAGATTTTTTATTATTATCCGTAGAGTGTGATCGAGTAATCTTTTGTCTCTATTTCAGATCAAACATCTTCTGGAATGCCTTGGATCTGTGTTCCTAGGAGGGACAAAGTAAGCTTTCTCTCATTTACCTGCGGCCTGTGAGCAACAACGAAGAGACATTGTGAAACCAATCACTGCTAATCAGAACCAACCTTATCATGTGTAAAATTGTGATATATTTTGTTATACCTATTTTAATAAGCTTGTCAGAAATGTGTAGCAATTTTATTTTCGTGTGGCTGTGTGGCAATAAAATGTAAACCAAGAAAGAGAATATTTACTTACTGAGATAAGATAAAAAGATGAAGATAAAATGAATAATATTTGGAATTCAACACAATATTGATCTACTCTCAAACTAGGATTACCTGTGATACGGATACTAGACAACGATATAAATACTTATAAAGAGAAATGTGAAATACATATGCAAATAAAGATCCATGACATGAGTACAAATGTTCATTCTCATCATAGGTAGGTAGGTACTCTGTCAGTCGTGTAGGTGTTTAGATATTTTGATAAAATAATAAAATATTAGGAATTTGTAAAGTAACAACTATTTAGTTGATAATATTATATACTATACCTTGGACAGCTCATCGCACCAACATCTCAGTGCTCAAAGAACTCAAACTCGACCAACAATATCCGTCCATGGTTCGTATAAGCCGAATCGTCAAATACTTCGGTCACATTTACTACTACTACTACACAGCCTATTTACGGCCCACTGCTGGGCACAGGCCTCTCATTACGAGAGGGTTTGGGCTGTAGTCCCCACGCGGGCCCAGTGCGGATTGGGGACTTCACACACATCTTTGAATTACTTCGCAGATGTGTGCAGGTTTCCTCACGATGTTTTCCTTGACCGAATAGCTCAGTGGTAAATTCAAATTGAATTTCGCGCATAAGTAAACTTACAGGTGCGAGCCGAAATCGAACCCCCGACCCTCTGCATGACAGGCGGTGGGTCGAACCATTAGGCCTCCACGGCTTACCTTCAGTCACATAACTCGTGGAAATCCGACAAGTTGGAGAGACTAATGCTGAAGGGAAAAGACCCAGAGAGAGGAGGCCGAACAGGTGCCGCCGGTAAATGCGGCGATGCACCAGGGCGAAGATCGCTGCACGTGGAATACCGCCACAAGAAGTATGTGTCGGAGGAGGAGGATAATGTAACGAAATCCACACGGATTTTTATCCTTTGATTAAAAATAGTAGTAGAAATAAATAATCATATCTAGATTAAATATATTTTTATAATGTCAAGTAAAAATATATCAAAAGTTTCACTAGTTAATATTTATTATAGAAAAACGAAAAAAAAATATACAAAAAGTTGAAAAAGTGAGGATCGAACCCACGACTTCCACGATTTATACTTCATAAAAAAGAAATCACAAAAACCACAGCGCCACAGAAGCTCTATAATTCTCGGCGAAATTAAGCCTTGGTTTCCACTACGTTTCACTACCTCTGTATGTGTGCGTGAGTTCATTCTTGGCAGACTAGTCGTCTTTTTTCCTAAATGAAAGGTGATGTACGGATAATTATGTGAAATTGAGATGTATAATATATCCCTTCAATCGCATAGTCCATCAAAGTGTACCTTTGGGCTTGGAATTTTGCGTAAATCCTGAAAATTACAATATCTACCACCCGCGCCATCTATTATCGTAGAGGCTACATAAAACCGTGAGTTATCACCTTAAGTTTATACTTATTTATATAAAGAAATCCCAGAGTGAGTAAATATCACTCGAGAGATGTGCCATATGTTGAATCAGGATGATTTTGATACAGTGATAAATCTATTTTATCCAAAAAATTGCCACCTTGACATTAGATTTTTGTTTATCAAATAAGACAACAAAGGCTGAACAGAGTTTACAGTCTCCATCAGATAAATGTGAATGAACAAGGGTGATCAGAAATATCTGAACTTGCACTCTAACGTCTTGACAATAAGATCTTGTTCAGATATTTATGATGATCTTGTTTTGCTTTCATATATCTGACGGCCACTATACAAGGGCCATAAAAACTTACCTGCAGGGGTAGCTACCTCCTCTCTGCCCGGGGTTGCGCTCGCAGCAGATTCAGACTTGCGGCCTTTCGCTGGAGCTGGAATATTTTTGTGAAATTATTGATCATTTGGATTCATTGTATACTGGAATGATTAGTCAGATTTATTATATTAATCCATCTATGTTGTATCATACCCTTGTAAGGACAATTTTGTCACTAAATGCAGACAAGAATCTTGTGAGTAACAAACTAGAAAATTCTATGAGAGGACAATCCTCATAGTACAACAATGTCAGTATTATCATAGCAATCTCATGTTGACTTTAAGTATCACATTATCCATAAAAAACATGGACTTAGTCATGAGATTGGTCTGATTCTGATTTTCAGGTTCATTTTACAAGACAGATTTGACAAATCAGAAGCTATGTCACAAGACAATAATTCCCATAAATTCCTATGACATTTATCATAGGAACGATTGAACTATTAATAGAGATTCGTCAATAGCACTGACATGCTATAGTCTGAGTCGTTTTGGTTGTAAAATCAGAACCTACTCTTCTTCGTTTTGGCTGGTTGAGCCGAATGTGCCCTCTGCACCTCCTTCTGCCGCTGTACGTTGGCCTCATTGTATTTTAATACACGGCTTTCAGGCACCCACTCGTCCCAACTGCAAACAAAATATAAAACCAAATTAGGTTATGCTTCACTAGAAAATTCAAGAAAATTGTTTGAGTACGTACTTTTTGTTCCACCCTGCGTAGTGAATGAGGTACCGGACGTGTTTATCCTTTGTAACATTGCTTTTAAGGCATTTCGCCTCGTATATTAGGGGCCCATGAAAACACAGCACTTTCTCACCTGAAAACAGAATTGCTTAGTAAAACACTATTAAAATAGCAGACCGGTTTACGTGCTAGCTTGTGTGTATACAGAATTGCAGTAATTATTTCTTAATTACCTTCAGCAAACTTTTGCTTCGGTGCCATATTTATTTACTTTTATTAGCAACTTAATTCATCAATCAAGAGACAAACAAAATTGGACTATGCTATGAGACTGACGTCACTTGAAAAACCATTTTAGGAAAAAAAGTTTGAAAATAAGCCTTATTTTAGGGGCATACGACACAACCAAAATTTTTTAGAAATGGCGAACACCGTTCACAGGAAGATCGTTGACATTTGTTCCAAACCTGTTCTACACACCGTTTAAAACGTCAAAACCGATGTGATGTTTTTAACTAATTATTTTAGAAGTTGATGCTTTCACTAGGAATGCATGTCCTTTTTCTGTTTCGACTAATATAACATGGCTAAGGCTGGGCTAAGATAAAATGATTTTCTTTGTGATTTGAAATTTTGTATCAGCAGCGTCCTCTTGCGGGGTTAAGTGACATCATGAATTCATGATCATCGTGTAGAAAGTGATGACGTCAAATTAAACATTCACAATCATTTTTACAACGAACCACCTGAACAACCTTCTAGAATCGATTTCATAAATTATTAATTTTATTATGATGATGATAAATATTTTTTTATTACATTGGAAACCCGCCTAAACAGCCAACCACAGAGTTTGTGAAAGGAGGATTATCCCCATTTCCAGTGAACCTAGACAATTTCTAGGGCGTGAAAAAACGATTTAATTTCGTGAAACACGATTTAATGATT
Source organism: Aethes cnicana (assembly GCA_963971205.1). NCBI lineage: Eukaryota > Metazoa > Arthropoda > Insecta > Lepidoptera > Tortricidae > Aethes > Aethes cnicana. Next base: position 3,853,665 of record OZ020286.1, read on the forward strand.
ACGAATACCTATGAATCTTCTTTTATTTAAAGTGAATTCATTTAATAATGCATGACCCAATTAGTTTTAAAATATATTAATAGTTTTCAAGGTTGAATCTGTTGGCGAAATATCATTGAAAACGTCACGTGATAAAAAACAGGTCAAGTGCGAGTTGGACTCGCGCACCGAGGGTTCCGTACCTACAAACTTGATGATGCAAATGTAACAATACAAACTTTTATTTGCGGTTGGTGAAGTAGACACGGATACTGCGCCAACCGCAAATGATAAGTTTGTATTAGTAAATTGGCTTTTTTGCACCAAAATATATAATATTTACGGTTATCAGATTTATTCCTGTACGTGTGCTGTAAGACCTTGCTTCTGGCCAAATTTCATTCTAGGTCATCGGGAAGTAGCCGGTTATCTACTTTGTTATAATAAATATCGTAATTTTGTATGGAACTTCGTTTTTTTTTTCTCGCATTCGAAGTGAAAAGCAGAGTGTTTAACGCGTGACTAAACAACCATAATGACACTCGAACTATAGCCACCCTCGCTCTGCTCGGGTGGCTAAACATCTCGTGTCATAATGGCTTGTTTTAGTCCCTTGGTAAACAATCTACTATTGCGTCCGGAATCAAGGTTCACATTTAAAATGTTAAATTATTACGATTTAACTATCTCCTAGACTGTTATGGCAAAAATAACATAGACAAACCTTACTTACCTATTACTAATTACAGATTCGTCCACAACCGAATCGGTGACCACTCGAAACATTTATATTCCTACATATTTGTTTTGTATTCGCGATAAGTCGCGATAAGGACGAGTCAAAGGCTAGAGATAAATCACTAGCCATGTGGACATAAAAACCATGGGAGACCATAGCGGCCATCATTTGGCGGAGGAATCGAGGGTCGGCACTTCAAACACCACGGGTAGGTTATACTTATTTATTGAAATCTAGCTTCTGCCTGCGACTTCACTGGCGCAGTTTTTACGTAAAGCGTTTTATTAATCAGTTCGGCTTCAATTCACAAACAACATGCATTACTATTGCAGCCTATTTGCGTCCCACTGCTGGGCACAGGCCTCCTCTCATCACGAAAGGGTTTGGGCTATAGTCCCCACGCGGGCACAGTGCGGATTGGGGACTTCACACAAATCTTTGAATTACTTCGCAGATGTGTGCAGGTTTCCTCACGATGTATGTAACAACATGCATTGATGTAGTTATGTATTTCTATATATAAGTATTTACATCGTTGTCTAGCACCCATAGTACAAGCTTTGCTTAGTTTGGGGTTAGGTCAATATGTGTGAAATGTCCCAAGATATTTATTTATTTATTTTATTTATGTAAAGTAAATAAAATAATGTAGATATTATTGAACGCGATTATCATTAAGGAAGCTGAGGTCACCTGCCGCTACGTACACTGCAGATACCAGACTGCCGCGATTTAAATAACCACTCAGCTCACCCAATAAAATGTGGAAAGAAAAGTTAAACATAATTTAAAAAGTAGGTACCTACTTGAAAATTTTAATAAGAAAAAAATATTTTTTTTTTATAAATTGGATCCTGGGGTTTCAATTATCGTCAGTTAGTTTTGACGCAATCTGTACTCATCGATTCGAAAATTAACGTGTTTTCATATAAGATAAATCCGTTCAGCGGTTGACACGTGATGGGGTTACAGACAAATATAAAGACAGACGGACCTATTATGTTCTCCATGTTACCGACGTACGGTAAGTACGGTGCACTCTTCTTATACGTCTCCAAAATCTCTCAAATTCCAGCAAAATGGTGAAGCTAACGCCTGAACAAGTGAAGTTCTACAAGGACAACGGCTACATCAAGCTGTCCGGCGTCTTCACGGCGCAGGAGATGGACGTGGTATCCAAGGAATACGACCGGCTGTTCTACCTGAAGAACAACCCGGGAATGGAGGCCGCCCGGCTCGGCTCGGCCGTCAGCAACGCCACTGACGACCAGAACTATTCGGTAGATAAAGCCACATTTCACACCACCACTAAAGCTTTTTTAAGTCCTACTGCTGTGCACAGGCCTCCTCTCATCACGAGCCTCTGCATACTAGGCGGACGCACTAGGCTACACACAGGAGTATTTTGTTGCAAGTTTAGAGGGAGCAAAGTACGATTTTAGGTACTCCCTGCTGCTACTGGTTTAGGCCTGAGGAGTGAAAAGCAGTGTATAACACGGTAGAAAAAACATTTAACTACATCTAGGGTGCCATAGCTTGAATTCCTTGCTATCTCAAGATTCCACTTTGAATGTGAAATGTCCCAAGATATATTTTTTTTATTTCCAGGTCCACTCGATCCACAACCTGCAGTTTCATAGCGCGGTGTTCTCGCACCTGCTTCACAACAACAACCTGCTGGACGCGCTGGAAGGCGTGATGGGCACGCCGGACATCCTGCTGCACCACACGAAGGCCCACTACAAGCCGCCCAGAGTCGGGGCGCCTTATCTCATGCATCAGGTACCTACTTTGGAGCTTGGCATATACAAAGGTGCTAACACATTAGGCTCGCGTGAAGTCGTGGCCGAGCCGTGATGGCCAATGGGGCCAGAAAGTTCTCGATTGGCGTTCGGAAACCGGGAGACTAGCTGTCAGTAAGGCTTTAAACAAGATGGAGCGCGACCTCGTGAAGTACGCGGGTATCTGGTGGAAGTGAGTAAACACAAACGTAAGGTAAGGGTGCGTCCAAATCGCGCGAGCGGCACATTCTAAAGATCTGAACACACCCAAAACGGAACCCACGTTTCGCGAGAGCGTGCATAGCGTGCGATGCACCTTTAGTTTGCAACGCACTCAATTTTTGACGAAACATTCACCTCGAAAACAGAAACAATTACTGAATAGGTATAATAATATTCTACCACCACAGCATCCTATTAGCGACCCACTGTTGGGTAGAGGTACAGGCCCCCCTCTCATCACGAGAAGGTTCGGGCTAAATAAGTATAGTCCCCACGCGGATTGGGGCACTGTACACTGGGTAATATTTCATATAATTATACCTATAACTTAGTCTTAACCGCAGGACTATCACTACTTCCCATATAAGAAGGACTCGATGGTGGCTGCCTTCATCCACATCGACGCTGCCGACCCCGAGAACGGCGGGCTCTGCATCTACCCCGGCTCCCACAAGAACGGCCCGCTAGAGGACTACGGCTCCGTCGAGAAGGGAGCCGCCTACCACTACATGAACCCCGTAAGAACCTATGCCCTTCATAAATAGGTCGCCGACCTTAACCTTAGAACGGCGTGTGCTCTACGGCTACCCCGGCTCGCACAAAGTCGACCCGCTAGAGCATAGTCGAGAAGGGAGACGCCTGCCTACCACTACATGAACCCCGTAAGATCCTATGCCCTTCATAAATAGGCCGCCGACCTTAGAACGGCGTGTGCTCTGCATCTACCCAGGCTCCCACAAACTCGGCCCGCTAGAAACTCTGAACTGAACTATGACTGGACATTGGTTTCTGATCGCCGAAACAACGCTGCCGGTCTTATAATATCACTAGCCTTATTTACAATTAAAATTCAAACATGCTTAGAGTCGATAGCTGATACTGTGGGTAAAATATCGTTACGACGTTTTGCTTGACCCATATACACTGCATCTACGGGATAAAAACGTCACGGAATATGTTATTATTAATTACACTTTTCAGTAACGCATTCGCTGGCAATAATGTAGTATTCCTCGCAATTCACAGAAAGACTACCCCATTGAGAAAGCCACCCCCGTATACGCGGAACGAGGCGACGTGGTCATCTTCTCATACCTGACCGTCCACGGCAGCTACAGGTCTGGTATAATCATCCTCATTCATATCTCAACCTATCTTTATCTACACTCATATCATAAATCCTCTATGATGCGTTGAAAAATCGGTCGTAATGACATCCGTTATGACAGCGTGTTCTGTCAAAGCCAATTTCCTATCTGTGGTCATACAGTAAAATTCATTTTACAAAATCGATATCGATGCTGTATGACGTTCAAATTTCGAACATCTTCCAACAGCAATAGCCGCCTATATTCTTCAGGAAGACAGAATGAAAGTTTGTTCTTAATTCAAATGTCGGCTCTATGTCTATGCTTTTTGAAAATCGAATGTGAGACATTGACGTATTCGAATTGCCGCCATTGTGGACAGATATTGAAGCATCATAAAGGATTTATAAAATGAGTGTAGATAGCGGCTCGTTTCATAAAACCCCACTCGTGTTTTAAGGACCTTTATTATGTAGCAGTTCCATAAACTACTATTACTATTAGATGATTGTCTCTTAGCGACGTGTTGATCTTGATACGTCTCTTAGCGAACGTGTTGATATACGTACAATAAAACACAGATTCAAGGAATAATGTTTAGAATGGCCGTCAGCCAAAATGAACGTTGACTTTTTTGAGTCTCCAATTTTATTTTATTATTCATTTACACCGTACATTTACCGAACAACTTGCAGGCCTGTGGCCCTGACTATGATATTGGCGAAGTGTCCAAGACAGAAGCCATTAATCTATACAGAATATAATTATTTGCTATAATATAACAACAGGAACCTCTCGGAGCGCCCGCGCCGCATGTTCCTCGTGCAGCTGATGGCGGCCGATGATGAGCCTCTAGCCAACGTCCACAAGAGCCCCGGGCAGGGCTGGGTGCTCCGCGGAAAGAACGACAGCAGGAAAGCAACTTTGGCTGAACGGTTCTTACATTAAGTAGTGTAGCGGGCAGACTAAGTAAAACACGTTTACAATAAAATATTCTTATTAGAAAAAACAAAATGGCCACAACTAGCGTTCGTTACAATTTTAGCTTTCTACCATAGATAGTAAAAAAAAGAAAAAAAAAAGTCTCATCACACTGAAAGCGCGCGGGCGCGCGGATTTGTCGGGCGCGGCGAGAGCGTGGCGCGTAATTTACGTCTGAGCCTGCAGATGGCGCTATAGTAGGAATTTTTAAAATCGGAACGGTTGACAACAAGGTTAAGATTGAATTGACAAGCATAAAGAACATTTGTTTAAAAGTCGCATGATGTAATCAACTGATCGCAGTTCATCGGACAGTGTATTATGATTTTATGAGTCAGCTAAAACCGAAACTATACAAAGGAACAATAAGACAAGAACAGGGACTCTATTCGAAACGGCACGACACAACTTAGAAGGCGCGCGGATTAAGCAATAATAGACTCTGCGTCAACGGCTTAAGTGATTCGCCGCGCGCCTTCTAAGTTGTGTCGTGCTATACATAGGGTAATGACGAGTTTCCCTATCCCTAAGTAAGAGTACCTACATACACTTCCGGCTTATTCACTGATAAGTGATAGGTATATGAATAACTAGCTTCTGCCCGCGACTTCGTCTGCGTGGAAATCCGTCATAGTTTTCCTGTTCCTGTTAACTATGCGTTATTCCGGGATGAAAAGTAGCCTATATTTCGACCCGGGTTATAATCTATCAACATACCAAATTTTGTTGCCTCTTCACGCTTCAACCGGTGGACCGATTTACATGAAATTTGGCATGGAGATAGTTGAAGTCCCGGGAAAGGACATAGGCTACTTTTTATCCCGGAAAAACGCTCCCGCGGGAACGCGATAACCGAGTTCCACGCGGGCGAAGTCGCCGGCAGAAGCTAGTACTACATAAATACATACATAAGATATAGATTTACCGTCTCACTAAATATATGTAATAGGGAGAATGGCCTATCACTGATAGGATAGTATGACACTGGGGCTATATTCGAAGTCTTAAATAGGGATCTCTACCTGTTCCCTATAGGATCGCTCACGCGTCAAGTTGAACTTTAAATTATTTAAAATTTAAAGTTCACTCAACGCGTGAGCGATCCTATAGGGAACAGGGAGATCCCTATTTAAAGACTTCGAATATAGCCTCTTATTAATATGGGGAGGACGCTCTCTATCCCTATTGACCGTTTTGAATAGAGCGAGCGTAAGCACAAAGAAAATTTGAAAGTTGCATGTAATCTACTGATCGGAGTCGATCGGGATATTTTTCATGAGTGATAATAAGAATAAGCCGTGGTGGCCTAGTGGTTCGACCGCCAACCGCCTACCGCCTCTCATGCCGAGGGTCGGGGGTTCGATTCCGGCTCGCACCTCTAAGTTTACTTACGTGCGAATTTAATTTTATTTACCATGAGCTTTTCGGTGAAGGAAAACATCGTGAGGACACCTGCACGCATCTGCAAAGTAATGCAAAGATGTGTGTGAAGTCCCCAATCCGCACTGGGCCCGCGTGGGGACTATATAGCCCAAACCCTCTTATGATGAGGGAGGCCTGCGCCCAGCAGTGGGACGCAAATAGACTGTAGTAGTAGTAGTAGTAATAAATTGTTAAGAAATGTGTGTTAGCGCGTTTGCGAACTAGAACTCTTCGACGGCTATGTCGTACTCTATGTACAGGTATTGTCCTCGAATAGGCCAAAGATTGTATTAATAAATGTATTTAAAATAAAACCCATCTTTATTTTGGCAGCCATGACCGAAAATTCCACAAAAACTTTCCCTCAGTTTATTCAACTCAAATAGGGATGACGACAGGGTGAAGAAATCGAAATTCTTATTAGTCCGTCAGTCAGGTAATAAAAAAATATTAGACACATATTTTTTGTTTTATCAAATCAACAAAGAATGACTAAGTTAAAACCAGTGCCGGATTAACCCATAAGCAAATTAAGCAATTGCTTAGGGCATCACGTCTTGGGGGGCACCACACACGGCAAAAAAAAAGATAACTTAAGTTTAAATTCTTTTTTTTTTAAAGGAAACCGCTTTAAAAAAAGAACCCACAAAATAATTTTGATTTACCCCACCCCTATCCTTATCCAGTACCTGTCTCTACCCCTAAAAAAATATGGTCAAAAATAATAGGTAATACGAAATTTAATAATCATCTGGGCTTATTTTTTTGACGTTGGTGCCAAAATGATTATTTTTCGAGAATTTTTGGTATGGTACATTCGTCGTATTATTTTCTGTCTTTGGCAGCACTATTTTTATTTTCGTTGATGTGGTACCGAACTTCAAAAACCAAGGCGCGTAGTAAGGTGAAATACCACATTTTGGTCGCGTTTAAAGGCCTAAAACTAAAAATTGGTCCAAATATAAGTTTCGAAAAAATACATTTTGATGGTTTGATGTTCTCTTCAATCTGAGCTGTGGAAATTGCCATACGTCCAGATTGTCCTTAGAAAAAAAAACATCAAGTAAAGCATTTTTCAACCTTTGAAATCGCTACGCTCAATATCTAGCTAGACCATGATTTTGATGACACGGGATGTCCAGAAAAATAAAACTTTATTCAGATTTTCATTCACGAACTTTTGAAGAGGACATACTCGTACATACCTATTAATTCCTCAAATATATTTTTTCAAACATTTTGGCCCAATTTTAATATTGGGCCTTTAAACGTGCCCAAATTGGGGTTTCTCACCTATTACGCGCCCTAAGCCCAGATAATTATTAATTTTCGTATCATTAGAAGTTACTTACTTTTTGGCCATTACTAGCTTTACAGGGTAGGAATAGAGACGGATGGGGACTGGATAATTCAGGATAGGGGTGGGGTATATCAATAGTTATTTTCACCCCTCCTATTCGAAAAGAAGTGTTTTGTTCCCCGTTTAGAGGGAGCAAAATGCGATTTTGCTCCCTCTTCGCTTTTTTTTAATTTTTTTTCATTTCTGCCCCGCTAACAGGGAGCAAAATACGTCTTAGCAGTGCGTTCACGGAGCTGCGGAGACTGTAAAAAGTTGCATTCAAAAGTCGCGTCTTTTTCGTATTTAGAATTGTATATATCGGCATTTTACATAAATACTTTATTACACATACTAAAAATCCATAAATTCATAGATATATACTTACTTTTGATAAATTATTTTCTATTTTTTATTTTCAATTTGGCTGAATGGTGCAGGCCAATGCCGTAGCATTCCTCGTAAACTCGTCATGTGATCGAATTAAAAAAAAAACTCGAACCCGCGAATTTCGTGAGCGCTCATTTCCTTGTCGTATTATTTTACACTTAATTTCCAAAATAAAACGTACCTTATGTAGTGTTATGAATTATTTCGTAGAAAATGAATGAAATCAAAAAGTGATTTAGGTGATGCAATGTATTGGGATCAACACCTCTGAGAATTCCAAAGGAATATTATGTAAGTACGTAATATGAATTGCACTGCCCTTTTTTCATTTTATCGCAAATGTATTAAAAAACTTGTGTGTTGTTGTGCAGTATGTGCGAAATTGTCATAAAATGTACTTTATTTCACATTTGTTAAATTTACCTATTATTATGAACGCAACGCGTGCGAGCATGACAGAATATAAATACAATATAGTTATTGATTCTTCAATATGGAAGCCATTTTCGCCTTCTACCTATGAATTTATGATAAGCGCGCGAAACACACGTTCCTTTTAACCTTGTTTGTTTCTAAATGTATTATTTTTTTGTTTTACTTGTTTTAAAGACAATAATGAACGAATGATCTAATGATTTTCTCATAGGAGGGGTGAAAAGCAGAGTGTACAACACGGTAGCAAACTTATTTATGCCTTGGGTGACAAAGCTTGAATCCCTCGCTAGCTCAAGATTCCACGCTAGAATCCCTCGCGTACGCTCGGGATTCTATTCTGGAATCTTTCGCGTCGCTCTGGATTCAATCCGTCACCCGCGGTAAAATATACCTTTTTGCTCCCTAGTCATACAATCTACTATTGTGCAACAAGAGAGCAAAATTGTTTTTTGCTTCGAGTGCCATGTTTGAGTCATGAGCTAGCGAAAGATTCTATAGTTGAATCACGAGCGTCTAGCGAGTGATTCTAATTTAGAATCTTGAGCTTAGCGATTATTGTGTTATAACTCAAACGGTAATATTAGCCGTGTTTTCAATGCAAGCTCCCAGTCAGCTTGATTTTCTCCGCCATCCTGAACTATTCTCATGATTTTTCATCCAATTTACAGAAAACCATTACAAATTCTATACTAAAACCTTTCTCGAGCTCGAACTACTCTATCCATTTGTGAAAACCGCATCCAAACAGTTGAGCCAAACGCGAGATAAACGTGGACAAACATAGGGGTTAAACTTAGAATCTCCTTTTTTCTGAAGTCGGTTAACTTGAGCACGGGGGGGGGGGCACACAGGCGTGGATTGCTTAGGGCATCAAGTAGTCTTAATCCGGCACTGGTTAAAACGCATTAAAGTTGGAGAGTGGGGGCTAACTACGTCACCGTTAGGTATAAATCGTACCTAACCGTGACGTCACGCGACATTTCAACTCAATATATCTCCGTATAAGTTTGATAACGTGAAAAAAGAAAAAATACGTGTCCAATACTTTTCAATAATCTTCCTGATAGGCTAAGGAAAAAAACTTGTCGTCATCCCTATTGCTGGGGCCTAATTCGAGTTGATACATGAGAGATAGAATATCCCATATGACCCATATCTAAATATATAAAACTCAAAGGTGACTGACTGACTGACATAGTGATCTATCAACGCACGGCCCAAACCACTGGACGGATCGGGCTGAAGTTTGGCATGCAGGTAGATGTTATGACGTAGGCATCCGCTAAGAAAGGATTTTGCAAAATTCCCACGGGAACGGGAAAAATCGGGATTTTACTTTTTAATATTTCTGCGCATACGAAGTTGCGGGGAAAAGCTAGTCCCAAATAAGATAAAATATGTTGAAATCCGATGCGTGTGGATTTACCCGGATTTACCTACAGGGGGCCTCATTCACGAACCGTCTCGCACGCAGGTTTGACGAATTCCAGCCTCCCGAACAAGCCGGTTTCCGAAAAGGATATAGTACCGTAGACCACATACATGCGTTGCGGCAGGTTATACAGAAGACCGAAGAGTATAACCTCTCCCTCTGCCTTGCATTTGTGGACTACGAGAAAGCCTTCGATTCGATCGAGACTTGGGCTGTGCTGCAGTCTCTCCAGAGGTGCCAAGTTGACTACCGGTACATCGAAGTGTTGAAGTGTTTGTACGAAAACGCCACCATGTCCGTCCGACTACAAGACCAGACCACGAAGCCTATTCCACTGCAGCGGGGAGTCAGACAAGGAGACGTGATTTCTCCGAAGCTATTCACCGCTGCATTGGAGGATGCTTTTAAGGTGCAAAAAGTACCATTAGTTTCAAAAGTGCCATCCGTTTGTAAAAGTGCCTTACCTAACCTAAGAATAAACTAGTTACGAGTCGACTATGTGTATACCTAAAATAGACAATCCGGAGTAGGTACGTACGTGGGTGGGTTGGTTGTACGTTTCGTATGGGACAAATAAGGACGCTATTCGTTTACTCGTCAGTGGGTTTTTGGACTGGTGTTCCTTGACTTTCGCACATAGACGTAAATAATATAGACCCGGTCTAACGTACACGTAATATGTCTCCACTTCCACGGTGTCCAATCCAAAGTTCTGTCACCAAGCGTGCGAGACAATAAGCGTTTTTAAAAAAACTTTTTTCGAAACTGTTTCTCAGTATCTAAAAACTCGTCTCGTTGTTGAAAAAATGTGGCCCAGCTTTAGTGTCACGATATAAGTTTAACTTTGGATTGGACACCAATGAAGTGGGGAAACATGACATGTATCTACGTTAGGCCGGGTCCATACGAAGTATTATTTATGTCTATGCTTTCGCATTAGAAGCCGAGCCTCCAATATTCCGCTTTGTTAGCTTGCGTCAGCCGCAACGCAGCCGTGGCGACTGTACCGATAACACACCCACTTTGATAACCACTAACATCGCTAACCAGGTTTGTCTGTCTGTATTTTATTCAATCAATCAAATCTTTATTTATAAATTGCAAATTTACAAGTCATTACGTTCTTATATTTAACAATATTTATTGTACCTACACTAATACTAATATCCGATATAAATAGTCATTAAGTATAAGTAATATTGATTTTTTTAGCCATGAGCGGCTCCTCGCGTCTCAGCACACCTTCACTAAGAGGGGCCGACGGGTTGAAAGAATTCCTCAACATGTGGTGGTGCCACGCACTATATTATATCTATTTATAGTTTATTCATTTAAATATTGTATATATATTAATCCTCTATTTATGTACTTATTTATTTACTCAACACAGACACACTTCATTTCACAGTTACACACATAGCTACATACAGACAAACTAACATACACAATTACACTTCTCCACGGAACCCGGCAAGTTATCGACGGGCCTCCGAAAAGTTGCACCTCGACGCTCCGACCTACGTGCGGCGCGATGCAGACTGGCCGCGTGGACGGGCGTCGAAGAAGAAATTGTTTGTAAATCGAAAATACTTATTATCTGAATTGCTCTGTTACTTTTGAGACCATTTTATTATACAGCTTCCAAACGACTTAGTTTTCATTATTCAATTCACTGGAGGAGTCAGGACGGCATAGCGACCACCACTTCACTGGTGACCCCTGTTGGACTACTAAACGCTTACTTCCAATAAGAAAAGGTGATATCGCAAGCAAAACGTAAGTCCAGTGAAGATTTTATAATGACTAGTCGCGGCGAAAAAGACGAATTTGCCGACGCACATACTGAAGCCGGACACGATAGCGGCGCGGGGCACTTTACCAATGGTGCCGACGCATTCCGAGTCGGAGTGCGAGTACCGCCGTTTTGGCCTCAAGAGCCCGCCGTCTGGTTCGCACAATTAGAAGGGCAATTCGCGCTGTCTAATATAACATCCGACGCTACGAAATTTTACTTCGTTCTATCGCAGCTCGATCATCATTATGCAGCAGAGATTAAGGATATCATCATATCGCCGCCAGCGAGTAACAAATATGAAAAGGTGAAAAGCGAGCTAATCAAACGCCTATCAGCTTCCAGGGAGAAGGACTTGAAGAATCTGCTAATGCACGAGGAATTAGGCGACAGAAAACCTTCCCAGTTCCTGAGGCACCTGCAGCACAAGGCCGGTCCATCATGTCCTGAAGAATTTATGAAGAGCATCTGGACCAGCCGCTTACCCCTGAACCTGCAGTCGGTAATTGCTTCTCAGCCAACATCTACGCTCGAGTCATTGGCGGACCTAGCAGACCGGGTTTGGGACATCTCTCCTGGAACACCTCAAGTGGCAAGTACCTCTTCCAACTCTACGATAGACGTCATGGCCAACCAGATCGCTGCGCTCACCAGAGATATGCGCGAGCTAAAAACTGAGATACGATCTGGTTCCCGCTCCATGTCCCGGCGCGGCGGCGGTCAGGGCCGTCAACGCAGCAGCAGCAAACGCCGAGGACACAGTCAGAGCCGCTCGCAGTCCAGCTACCGTAAATATCCCATCTGTTGGTACCACTCGAGATTCCAACTGCAGGCCACAAGATGCATCAAGCCTTGCGACTTCGTCTCGGGAAAAGCCCTGGGCAATCGGTAATGGCGACCGACGATTGCCCCAGCTCTGGTCGCTTGTTCGTCACAGATCGTCGTTCAAAAATGCAGTTTTTAGTCGACACAGGGAGCGATTTATGTGTTTTTCCTCGATCTGCCTTACGCGAATACCGAACGGCATCAAAATACCAGCTCTTTGCCGCAAACGGGTCTACCATCAGCACCTACGGTTACGCTCAACTCAAACTTGACCTAGGACTTCGACGGGAATACAACTGGCAATTTGTAGTCGCAGACGTCACTAAGGCTATCATTGGAGTCGACTTCCTATCTTTTTACAATTTAGTCGTCGACTGCCGCCACAAACGCCTCTTGGATAACACGACGTCACTCTCAGCTACAGCCAGCATCAGCATCGCAGCGGACAGCATTTCTTCCATCAAAACGCTCCATGGTGAATCAAGGTACAACGACATCTTGCGTGATTTTCCCGAAATAACGCGTCCACCGGGCATCCACCGGAAAATCACGCACAGCACGGTGCACTTCATCAAGACGACGGATGGACCTCCAATACACTGCTCCCCGCGAAGACTCGCGCCAGACAAGCTGAAAATCGCAAAGGATGAATTCGAAGCCATGCTCAAGAATGGAACAGCTAGACCATCTCTGAGTCCCTGGTCTTCGCCACTCCACCTGGCACCGAAAAAAGACAATAGCTGGAGACCTTGTGGAGACTACCGGCAACTGAATGCACGCACAGTTCCTGATCGGTATCCAATACGCCATATTCACGACTTCGCTCACAGCCTGGCTGACTGCAAGATCTTCTCCACCATCGATCTAGTGAAGGCGTACAACCAGATACCGGTCCACGCTGACGACATCGCGAAGACAGCAATAACAACGCCGTTTGGGTTATACGAATTCCCATTTATGACCTTCGGACTCCGGAATGCTGGTCAAACCTTCCAGCGTTTCGTAGATGAAGTGACCAGAGGGATGGAATTCGTCTTCACTTACCTCGACGATTTTTTAATATTCTCCAAGGACGAGGAAACCCACGAGCAACATCTTCGGCAGCTGTTCACCAAGCTGAAAGACTACGGAATCGTCATAAACCCTGCAAAATGCGTGTTTGGAGTACCTGAGGTGACCTTCTTAGGCTACCGCATCTCTGCAGAAGGCACGACACCGCTGGAAAACAAGGTCGAAGCCATCCAGACGTTTCCAGCACCGAAAACCGTCAGGGAGTTAAGAAGATTCTTGGGCATGCTGAACTTCTATCGTCGCTTCATCCCACGCGCAGCTCAAGTTCAAGCTCCACTGCATGAATTGCTGACTGGATCGGTGAAAGGCTCCCATCCTATAACCTTGAAGGACGATCATCTGAAGGCTTTCCAGGACTGCAAGTCAAGTCTGTGCAATGCAGCTCTCTTGGCACACCCAGACTGCAACGCCGAACTAGCCCTGGTGACAGACGCCTCAGACAAGGCCTTAGGAGCAGTTCTTCAGCAAAGAAAAGGCAATCAGTGGCAACCACTTGCTTTTTACTCCAGCAAACTGAGTCCAGCGCAGCAGAAGTACTCGCCCTACGATCGCGAACTGCTGGCCATTTACAACGCCATTAAATACTTCAGGCACATGTTGGAGGCGCGAGTATTTACTGTTTTCACTGACCACAAGCCGCTGTGTTTCGCATTTACTACGAAGAAGTCGAATTGCTCACCGAGACAATTTCGTCACCTCGATCTTATCTCGCAGTTCACGACGGACATAAGACACATCTCTGGAAAGGACAATGTCGTCGCAGATACGCTGTCAAGGATCGAGGAACTCGAAAAACCAGTCGACTTATTGCTACTTGCAGAATCACAGACCGAAGACGAAGAGCTGAAGAAAATTCTACAGGGTGACACAAACTACAGCTTGAAACTCAAGAAACTGTCCATACCTGGCGCACTCACCCAGCTCTACTGTGATGACAGCTCATCAACCGTCAGACCTTACGTGACGCCAAACTTTCGGCAGCAAGTCTTCAGAAGCCTCCACTCACTCAGCCATCCAGGAGCTAAAGCATCCGCCAAGCTTGTGGCCGAGCGATTCGTCTGGCCAAACATGAAGAAGGACTGCCGGGATTGGGCGCGTGCTTGCCTAGCATGCCAGAAGTCGAAGATCTCGAGACACGTCCAGGCACCACTAGGAACGCACCAACTACCAAAGGCTAGATTCGCTTACGTCCACATTGACATAATTGGTCCCCTCCCACCTTCTCAGGGTTATCGCTACTGTCTGACAGCTATAGACCGCTTTACGCGATGGCCTGAAGCGATCCCAATGATGGACATCACAGCAGAAACAGTAGCCAAAGCTCTTCTCACCGGCTGGATATCGCGATTTGGTTGTCCAGTCGATATCGTCACGGATCGAGGAAGTCAATTCGAATCAGCACTCTTCGAATACTTGTCCAGAATCACAGGATTCAAGCACCGACGAACCACCGCATACCATCCTGCCTGCAACGGACTCATTGAAAGATTCCACAGGCAGTTGAAAGCAGCCATCGTTTGTCACGCTCAGAACAACTGGACAGAAGCTTTACCACTAGTTCTGATGGGGATCAGAAGCGCATTTAAAGAAGACCTGCAAACTTCTTCCGCAGAACTGGTGTATGGAGAGACGCTTCGACTGCCTGGGGAATTCTTTCAACCCAGTACTATGACCACGACCGATTCGACGGATTTCACCGCCCGCCTGCGTAACATTACCCAGCAGCTGCAGCCCATGGCAACGTCAAGTCATGGCCAAAAGAAGACTTTCGTTTTTAAAGACTTGGCCACTGCTACTCACGTTTTCCTAAGAGAAGATGCGTTGCGTGGCGCTCTTACGGCAGCTTACACTGGACCACACGCAGTACTGGAGCGAAGTGAGAAGATCTACAAAATAAATGTTAAAGGCAAGACAGCCACTGTCTCAATCGATAGGTTGAAACCGGCTTATATGCTGAAGAATGACATCGCCACTGCCCCACCTGAAATCAAGCAGAAAACTGTACAGCAGCAACCTACAGTTGTAAGAACAGAGAGACCAGAAAGTCAGGTGTTTACCAGATCGGGCAGACGGGTTAACTTCCCAAAACATTATCGCCCATGACGGTCTCTGGGGGGGAGTGATGTGGTGGTGCCACGCACTATATTATATCTATTTATAGTTTATTCATTTAAATATTGTATATATATTAATCCTCTATTTATGTACTTATTTATTTACTCAACACAGACACACTTCATTTCACAGTTACACACATAGCTACATACAGACAAACTAACATACACAATTACACTTCTCCACGGAACCCGGCAAGTTATCGACGGGCCTCCGAAAAGTTGCACCTCGACGCTCCGACCTACGTGCGGCGCGATGCAGACTGGCCGCGTGGACGGGCGTCGAAGAAGAAATTGTTTGTAAATCGAAAATACTTATTATCTGAATTGCTCTGTTACTTTTGAGACCATTTTATTATACAGCTTCCAAACGACTTAGTTTTCATTATTCAATTCACTGGAGGAGTCAGGACGGCATAGCGACCACCACCTCAAACAGAGTACAGGGCGTCGGACAGCAACTTTGTCTTCATCTTATTAATGAAGGCTCCATCACTGCCCGCCTCTTTTATCTGATTGATTGTAAACACTTTCTGGATCTTGCTAGCCGAACGAATGCAAGGGGGCCTTATAACATTGCGTTATTCAGAGAGCAGTGGATTGTGTTTTCTAATTAGAAAAGGCGAACACTGTAACAAGTAATTTATGGAAACATATCTGTTCTATTCTACGGTCGACTTTCCCTTTATCCCTTATATTAGAGTTCAACGGGAGCGGGAAGGCATAGGAAGGGCCCTCGTTTCTACCAGACTGCACCATAATCCTCCACGTCTTTCGAGTGTAGTGTACATATATATGTATGTATGTATTTTAGTATATATGGATGTATGTATGTATGTATGTATATTTCTTTGGCACGCGACTTGACATAAATTAGCTTGTGAGGTGTCGTTAGATTCGTCTTCATTGTGAGAGTGACACTGGGTATATCAAAAGTTTGTACGCAGCCGGATTTTTTTAATTATGTAAAAATCGAGTCGACGAAACTTTTGTGGGGCCAGAACCGAGACTGCCCATAGCTCACAACATCACAAAAGGAGTAATACGGCGCAAAGCAATACAAGAAGCAAACCAAAGATGGCAAGGTCTAGAGAGGGTCACAGACAATCAAAGATCTTCATAAAAAACATAGACAAGAAAAGAGCGGCACAAACCAACCATAGGACACAGCAGGAACAATTTAAGGCTAGCTATCGGAATAATTACAGGACACTGTACACTGAACAGACACCTAACTATTCTGAAGATAAGAGATGACCCAAGATGCCCAGAATGTGGCGAAGAAGAAACGGGAATACATCTACTATCGAAACCCGGAGCGGATAACCCGTAATCCCAGGGGAGACCGGGGAAATGGGTGTAATGGTTCCGAATGGAGGACCGATCACCCGACTGAAACCAGGCAGTCGTCCCCTCACATAAATAATAAAAAATAGAGTTATTAACTGAAGAACTGAGTTTGTTAGATCTATGACAAGCATTTTATTTACTTTTATTCCGTCATCGAAAAAGACCAGCAGAATTCTTCGTTTTTGTAAAAATTTATAAATGTGAAGTGCTTTACGAGAGCAGTTTTATAGACATTGTAACTTATCAATGTTATAGACATACTAGTGTAACTTTTATCGAAATATGTAAACCTACTATGATAGATAAGTTCACCCGGTCAATGAATAAATATGTATTTTTATATCTGCTTAATAATCTTATCGCCAAGCTCCAAACGAAAACATATTTTGATTTTACAACGTTACGGACGAAATTTCATCAGCTGGAGTTAAAAATAACTTCGTCAACATCTGAATAAAGAAATTAGGTAAGAAGTACGTTACATAAGTTTGTACATATGTATATCCCAAATTACAAAAATATTTATGTTGTACTGCTTGCTTAGGTCAAGGTAGGGCAAGTGATTAGTGATATAATTGAGTAATTAAAATTCACCATTACGATAATATTAATTAAGAACTTGATTTTTCGGGTAGTAAACAAAAATATGTCAGCTCAATGTTATTTTCTCATTTAAGTATGTAGCTACTTTACTTTCTCAATCACCGGTAAATGTTAACTGGCGCGTATCAAGCGAAAATAGACAGTCTATCAACGCCCACAGACTTTACTTTCGTACCTTTAAATAGTTAAACAACAAGCTACTGATACATCACGACACAACTTAGAAGGCGCGCGGCAAAGCACTTAAGCAGTTGACGCAGTGTCTATTGTCGTTTAATCCGCGCGCCATATCAATTATGTCGAGCTCTAGCAACCTTCGGCCGCGCGGTCAGTGCCGCAGCGTCAGCTGTTCGCGATCGACGCCATCTTTGCTCGTGTTTTTTTAATTTTGGAAGACCAAGATGTCGCAGCAAGGGCCGGTTTTCGACGTGAACGCGATGACGCTGACGAGATGGGTGCTGACGCAGCAGAAAACGGCCCCGACGGCTACGGGGGACCTCACACAGCTCCTCAACTCCATACAAACGGCTGTGAAGGCCATCCAGTCGGCTGTCAGGAAAGCCGGCATCGCGAAACTGTTAGTATAAGTATTCCAATTCTGTTTTTTATTACTAACAATATTTTGAAAAAACCCTGGTGTTGTAATTGTAAGAGATGTGGTCACTATGGTTCTCTTCTGTCAGATAGTCAATTGTTTCTCATTATGGTGATAAAAGTACCTACCTATCATAGTACATAATCTATTCGGTATCTGTTCTAACAGGGGCTATATTCGAAGTCTTAAATAGGGATCTCCCCGTTCCTTATAATATCGCTCACGCGTCAAGTTGAATTTTAAATCTAGCTGCTTAAAGTTCACGCGACGCGTGAGCGATCCTATAGGGAACAGGGAGATCCCTACTTAAAGACTTCGAATATAGCCCCAAGTACAAATTTAAAATTAACTTGACCATAAAAATAAAATAAAGCAGAATGAATATCCTAACTTACGGAATATTTTTCCTTTAATAACGTCATTCGAATAATTAGATAGGTACTTAAGTACTTTACCTAACTAAATATTTTATTATAACACTTAGGTGCCGAGTTACTAAATGTTATTAATTTAATTATTTGTTAGCCTTTTAGAATAGGAAGTAGTGCGTAAGATTTTTCATATTTTAAACTGGTGTATATTGTATATGTATATTATAGTGGTATATATTATTTATCTGTATCATATATAGGGTCAAGCAAAACGATGTGACGATATTTTACCCACAGTATCAGCTATTAATTTAAATATGATTATCATAATTTGATACGGTAGCTTCACTTTTTACCTATACTACTTAGGTTTGACCCCCAGCATCCGCTTCGTTATCATGCTCGAGAGTTTTGTTTACTTTATTACTTCTTCACTTGATAATTATAACCATTTACTTGATTTACGTAGGTATAATTAGCTACTCAAAATAAGAAAGGAAAAAAGTATCAGCCCTTATAATCATTTTGGGGTCTAACCAGAATAGCTCACCAAAGGAAGACACTAATTGCGCTCATAGGGGAAATAATACATGTGTAAGCGAATTTTGGAATAGTTGTAGGTGAAGGTGCCTTAAACAACATACTAAAAGTACTGATGGGGGGGGAGCGCCGCTAACGTGTGGGGGGGGGGGGTCCAAAGGTCCCTTTTTTGGTTTTTCGTAAATATCTCGTAAACAATAACCCGCAACAAAAAATGTTCTAAGACATAAATAATTTACATTAAATTTTCTACAAAACGATATACACACTTTTTTGCTAGTGTAAATATTGAAATAGATAATGAAGGGGAAAGTTAACGATAAACGATTTTACGCGTGGGTTCGGGATTTGGTCCGCTGTACCCTGATTCTTTTTAGATAAGCGCTCATACTTGACACAGTTGTACTTTGGATAATTCTGAGTGGATTCATACTGAGGGCCACCGCGGGACACCGCTGGGTTGGTGGGGGGAGAAGGGGAAACTTTGCTTCCGCCGCGCTTCAGTTAGACCTATATATTTCCAAAAATTGTAGGAGTTAAGAGATGCTGTTTATTGCGAAATGATCCTTACTAAATGATTCATCAAATCTAATCCACAATTATTCATTTTTATTGGTGGTTTTTCTTAACTTTAGATCGATATTACAAAATTCTATATTTAACAATTTCTTTTAGTAAGTTTGATATCAAAAATGTATGGTGGTGTGCAGTGCCACTTTTTCAAAAGCTGGCGCATGTAATGCAGACTTGAACATGGTATAACAATACTGTCTACTTTAAATAATAAAGAAAATATTGAGAATATTAACCATTAACTTTCCCCTGTTGTGAGTTATCGTTCACGAGATATTTACGAAAAACCAAAAAAAGGGACCTTTGGACCCCCCCCCCCCACACGTTAGCGGCGCTCCCCCCCATCAGTACTTTTAGTATGTTGTTTAAGGCACCTTCACCTACAACTATTCCAAAATTCGCTTACACAGGTATTATTTCCCCTAAGTTTTGCTTCCTTTGGTGGGCTAGAAGGGCTCTATTCGAAACGGTACATAGGGACTTGGAGCGTCCACATCTGGAAATTAGAGTAAATTTTCTGCATATTAACTAATAAGTACCTAGATATATCAGGGAAGCCAAGGGATTATATGTACTTATAGGGGAACGTAAATCCCTAAATTGCTCGTCCAAATCGTTACCGTTTCTGAGATCGTGTGTATAGGTAAATAAATAAATACACAAGATAGCACGTTTAAAGTATAGGATAATATATACTCACTAGCTGACCCCGCGGACTTCGTACCGCCTTAGTTTTGTTTTGGGTATAAAAAATAGCTTACGTCCTATTCTCAGACCTACTGAACATACACTCCAAATTTCATAAGAATCGGTCGCTGTTTCGGAGGAGTTCGGTTACAAACACTGTGACACGAGAATTTTATATATTAGATATATAGGAATATTGTAGTTTTCTGTATTACAAATGGTCACTACTAAAAGCATCAAATCAAATCAAATTGATTGTCAGACACGGGATCTCCGGCGATACCAACGTGCAGGGCGAGCAGGTGAAAAAGCTGGACGTGCTGTCCAACGAGCTGTTTGTGAACATGCTCAAATCTTCATTCACCACCTGCCTGCTGGTCTCAGAGGAAAACGAGAAGGTCATCGAGGTAAGTATACAAAAATACAAGAAAAAATTTACAGGTACCGTAGACGGATCCTCGAAGCAGGGCCGGCAGAGCGGCTACTCTAGCCGGCAGGTGGCAAGGGGCACCAAAAAAAACACGAAAAAATAAAGATGTGAAAGCGTCGACCAAAAACCGCCGAATTAAAATAATAAAAAAAACCGGCCAAGTGCGTGTCGGGTCACGCGCAAATTATAGGGTTCCGATGTTGACGATGCCCACACCACAGTACCTTTCTAAGACTTATTTTAGCATCTTAGCTAGCCTTTGGTATCACGTGCCGTGCCCGCCCGACGCCCCTGCCGATCGAGAAAAATCATTGGTTTTTTAATCATTTCATAAGTTGGTCGAGTATGAATCGTAAATTTGTACAGCCTATTAGCTGTGATAGTTTTCCTTTCAACTACGTTATATATATGCTGCACTCGACTCTAACAAAAAATAGCACTTTAAAGCTTAATATTTCACAAACATGTGTTTGTGAAATATTAACACTTAATCCAAAAATGGTTTTAACACAACCACAATATTTTTTTAAGACCTATTCAACGAAATGCCGCACCATGGGGTACACAAAAAAAATACATCCCCACTTTACGAGTAGGGGAGGTTCCCTATAAAAAAAAATATTTCAAAATTTTGTTGTACCTCTTTGTCAGCGTTACTAATATGTATATTCATGCCAAATTACAGCTTTCTAGAACTAAGCATCTCCGAGCAATAGTGCGGACAGACGGACAGACGGACGAACGGACGGACATGGCGAAACTATAAGGGTTCCTTGTGGACTTCGGAACCCTAAAAAGGCCGGCCCTGCGTCGCAGCGCCTTTGTACGCGTGGCATTCTCGGCTAACTGATAATGCTTTGAGACAAGTCGATCTCCAGACTGCTAAGCCACAGTTCTTTCTTCCCTAATCAG
Source organism: Aethes cnicana (assembly GCA_963971205.1). Taxonomy (NCBI): domain Eukaryota; kingdom Metazoa; phylum Arthropoda; class Insecta; order Lepidoptera; family Tortricidae; genus Aethes; species Aethes cnicana. The sequence goes on from OZ020286.1 coordinate 3,875,333, forward strand.
ATTTTAAAGCAACAATAACTCATATGTAAATGACTTCCAAAAAAAGAAATAGTAGATTGTATGACTAGGGAGCAAAAAGGTATATTTTACCGCGGGTGACGGATTGAATCCAGAGCGACGCGAAAGATTCCAGAATAGAATCCCGAGCGTAAGCGAGGGATTCTAGCGTGGAATCTTGAGCTAGCGAGGGATTCAAGCTTTGTCACCCAAGGCATAAATAAGTTTGCTACCGTGTTGTACACTCTGCTTTTCACCCCTCCTATGAGAAAATCATTAGATCATTCGTTCATTATTGTCTTTAAATTAAGTAAAACAAAAAAATAATACATTTAGAAACAAACAAGGTTAAAAAGAACGTCTGTTTCGTGCGCTCATCATAAATTCATAGGTAGAAGGCGAAAATGGCTTCCATATTGAAGAATCAGTAACTATTGTATTTATATTCTGTCATGCTTGCACGCGTTGCGTTCATAATAATAGGTAAATTTAACAAAAGTGAAATAAAGAATATTTTATGACAATTTCGCACATACTGTATCACACAAAGTTTTTTAATACATTTGCGATAAAATGAAAAAAGGGCAGTGCAATTCATATTACGTACTTACATAATATTCCTTTGGAATTCTCAGAGATGTTGATCCCAATACATTGCATCACCTAAATCACTTTTTGATTTCATTCATTTTCTGCGAAATAATTCATAACACTACATAAGGTACGTTTTATTTTGGAAATTAAGTGTAAAATAAAATAATACGGCAAGGAAATGAGCGCTCACGAAATTCGCGGGTTCGAGTTTTTTTTTTAATTCGATCACACGACGAGTTTACGAGGAATGCTACGGCATTGGCCTGCACCATTCAGCCAAATTGAAAATAAAAAATAGAAAATAATTTATCAAAAGTAAGTATGTATCTATGAATTTATGGATTTTTAGTATGTGTAATAAAGTATTTATGTAAAATGCCGATATATAAAATTCTAAATACGAAAAAGACGCGACTTTTGAATGCAACTTTTTACAGTCTCCGCAGCTCCGTAAACGCACTGCTAAGACGTATTTTGCTCCCTGTTAGCGGGGCAGAAATGAAAAAAAATTAAAAAAAAGCGAAGAGGGAGCAAAATTGCATTTTGCTCCCTCTAAACGGGGAACAAAACACTTTTTTTCGAATAGGAGGGGTGAAAAGTTCATTTAGATAGACCTAAATGACAAAGACTTGATTTAGTTCTTAACTATTAAAGACTGCCTCTTGTAACTACCACAAGTACCACTTTTCTTTACGAAATATTTTCTACCAGGTGGAAACGGAAAGGCGTGGAAAGTACATCGTGTGCTTCGATCCTCTGGATGGCTCGTCCAATATCGACTGCCTGGTTTCCGTCGGATCCATCTTCTCTATTTATAAGTAAGTTGGAAATTATTTATCGTCACAATGTGGTAGGTATGTAGGCTGTCATAGCCCCGAATAAAACGAAGGTCTGAGGTGTGAATGTTCTTAGCATGTTGTGTCAAAGATCTTTACTGGGATTACGTACCTATGTAAGTCACTTTTCACGCTAAACAATTTTGTAGCTAAAGTGCCATTCCAGAGCAGACTCTTATCTGGGACTGTCTGTATCTCAAGCCCTCCCGTGAAGACATGTTTGCAATGTGAGATGTGAATGAAAAGGTTGTTCTGGTGGTGGATCCATAAAGTGATATAGAACTTACATTGTGGCGTATTATGAGCAATATCCAGGGGCGCTTCAATCTATTGTCGCATTGACCACTTATTAAGCGTAAGCTGATTTTTATGAAGGCTATCATTCGATAGATGCAACTGACTTTGTGTCTCCTATGTTCTAGAAAGCAGTCGTCAGGCGCGCCTTCAGTGTCCGACGCGCTGCGCCCGGGCCGCGAGCTGGTGGCAGCGGGCTACGCGCTGTACGGGTCAGCGACGATGCTGGTGCTGGCGCTCGGCAGAGGCGCGGGCGTGCACGGCTTTCTCTACGACCCGAGCATTGGAGAGTTCATCCTCACCGACCCTGCCATGCGCGTGCCAGAACGGGGGAACATCTACTCTATTAACGAGGGTTAGCGCTTCCTACTGAAGACCAATTCCTTTCCTATTATTAAAGGCCATACATAGGGATTATAGGATTTCCTATATCCCAAATAAGGATAGACGTCCCAAGTTTTTTGGAGAAAGTAAAGAAGTGCACTTTATCTACCGTGCGTCTCGCCGATACACTTTCGCGATTGGACTGGGCGGGGTCAGCTATCTCACTGCGCGCCACTTATGCGCCGAACGACGTCTGGACTTGTTATTTACTTTTACTGACTCATTTAACAGTCACTTTTGAGTCCTAATAACAATAGGTTTATCCGAGTAGCGATAGGGAGTCCTTTTCCGAGTCACAGCTTTCAGAAATGCAGAAAGACCAAGCGCAAAATTTGTCTGTTTTACTTCACCATAATTATTATGGCAGTCTGACTGCTCATATCATGGATGTCTGTCTGTCTGACTGCTCATAGGCTCGCCACTCCACGATTGTGCCGCTTGCATCAGCCAACTTCCCGCGACCTTCACATCACATCTTACGGGAACGCTATTCTTGAAAACTTTTTGACCCCCATCAGTTCTGTTTGGACGTACGTATAGCAACTATTGCAGCGTGACACTTAGAGTGAGAGAGCGTATCGACTACTGATGTGTTGCCCTGCCCACCCCGTTGTATTTACATAGACAACATTGTACTTCAGGGTACGCAGCAGAGTGGTCGCCCGGGCTAGCGAACTACGTGCAAGAGAAGAAACGTCCAAGAACGGGCAAGGCTTACGGCGCGCGCTACGTAGGCTCGATGGTGGCCGACGTGCACCGCACCATCAAGTACGGAGGGATATTCATGTACCCCGCCACCAAATCTGCGCCCAACGGGAAGGTAGGCTACCTCGCCACCACTAGAACAGTCTTTATCTACACTCATATCATAAATCCTCTATGATGCGTTCAAAAATCGATAGTAGGCCGCGAGCTACCAGCAGATTTCATGACCAATACGCTCCCGATAACTTGGGAAATGGTTGAGATAGTCGTAACATATAGCCTAGTGAACGTCAACTCGCAAACCGTTGGTGGGTTTAGGCGCTATTGCCACCCGAACATGTTATTTATTTATTTATTTTCTTGTCATTTCCTCCCGGCCGAAATTTCACCAGATGATAGTTCAAGGGTAACTGTGAATGAATGACTACCCTTTTTTGCGCCTGGCCATCCGTCAATAGTAATGCGACATCCATTATGACAGCGAGTTCCTTGGCCAATGGGCTGTCGTCTACCCGTATTGGGGACTTCACACTCAATTCGTGATGGGAACTACACTTTTGGGACGGATATAACGGAGTTGTGTGCTAAAGTGTAAACATTTCCTTGACTTCGACCGTACCATAGGCACAGGCGTCATCCCGAGAGGGAGTCCCCAGCACCTGCATGAAACGCGGTATGTTCAAACAACTGCTACCTCGGGTTATTTACCTACAGCAATGCTGATTACAAAAATGCTGCATCATTGATGTTATCTTCAATCAAAAGAAAACGTAGACGTAGGAGTTTAGGATTGAGATTTGTGTAAAAATCAGCAATATAGACATCGATAAGATTACGTTATCTTGCTTTATCATATCACATGGATTAAAGTTCATTTTTATTGACCCACAACAACAGTCATGAACAAATAAGTATTCAAAGTCTTTAAATAGGGATCTCGCTCTTCCCTATAGGATCGCTGACGCGTCGTATGAACTTTAAGCAGCTAGATTTAAAGTTCAACTTGACGCGTGTGCGATCCTATAGGGAAAAGAGAGATCCCTAATTTAGACTTCGCATAGAGACCCTGGGGCTCTATTTGAAACGGTACATAGGGATAGTGGGCGTCCCTAGGAGCCATTGGTATGAACGAATCCAAGGGCCTACACAATAGCCCTCCTTCCTCGATTCCATGAGGTCTTCTCTTGTCTTCTCCTATTCGAACTTTATGGTTCAATCTATGATACCAAATCATATAAACCAATGGTCCTACTCAAATAGCCCGCAGAACTCTCCGTAAGAGTTTACAGCTTGCACTAATAGCAACAATCTCACACCCCATCTACCCTAATTTACGTAAAGTTTGCTTTTAGGTTAGGATCTTTTTAGCGATAAGACCGCCTGCTGTATGCCATGCTTTTTGTGTAATAGGGATGACGACAACTTTTTTTTCCTTAGTCTATCAGGAAGATTATTGAAAAGTATGGAACACGTATTTTTTCACGTAATCAAACTTATACGGAGATATATTGAGTTGAAATGTCGCGTGACGTCACGGTTAGGTACGATTTATACCTAACGGTGACGTAGTTAGCCCCCACTCTCCAACTTTAATGCGTTTTAACTTAGTCATTCTTTGTTAATTTCATAAAACAAAAAATACGTGTCTAATATTTTTTATTACCTGACTGACGGACTAATTAGAATTTCGATTTCTTCACCCTGTTGTCATCCCTAAATTGCTCCTTGAATGTGAAAGTGTTCAATAAAGTGTAGGTAGACGTGTAAAAGTGCCGCTATGTGGCCAATTTGCTGAATAAATGATTGAATTGAATTGAATTGAGGTATTTATTGTAATTTTTACCTCGAATTTCTGGCACAGAGGCATTCTCGGCCTCAGGGTAAGCAACGCATTCGAGATCTTATGGCTTCCTAATGGGCGAACATAGGATTTCGGTGTCCATGGGCCGCAGTGACCATCAAGTTGGCTGTGCGCTCGTTTGCCTATAACATTTACATGAAAGAAAAACCTCATTTTTCAGCTCCGTCTCCTCTACGAGTGTAACCCGATGGCGTTCATAGTGAGCGAGGCGGGTGGCATCGCCACCAACGGCACGATCCCCATTCTGGACATCCAACCCACGAGCATCCACCAGCGGGCGCCGTGCTACCTGGGCTCCAAGGACGATGTCGAGGAGCTCTTGACGTTTCTAAAGTCATAAATAGCTGTCGTCATTCGTTGCCGGTCGGCCAGGACTTCGCGCTAGTGGCAGCGGCAGGCGTTTTGCTGGCAAATTGCGCGCGACGGTTGCTCAACGTTGCGCGGCGGGCGTAACGATCGCGCAATGTGTCCGTTAAACGTTCGCCGCTACCGCTGTCGCTCGAAGTCGTGGCCGGGCTGTAAATTTAGACTTCTAACAACGCGGCAGACACCGGCACCTGAGTAATGTGTATATGGTAAGAATGTGTATGGGAGCCATTCCGACACATGACAGCAAGTGACGCGCGCGTTATGCCGTCGTGTGTATGGGAAGGCTCCCATGAATTCATAATGCTGTGGTATAGTGCCGTTGACGACGTCATGTGCCGTCGTCCATCTGCGGTTTCAGTCTGCCGCGTTAGTCGAAGTTCTACGTTAAGGTTAACGGTCCATGCACATTGCGTATTTTATGCGCGTGGGCAACGCGTGTTCCACTCATTATTGGTGTCTCACATGATTTCAAACACGCGGTCACCATTCTTGTTAAAATATGCCGTGTGCTTAGGCGCTAGTTCGAATATGTAATCTAAATCGTAATGAATATTCCTAAGGCACAAACAAGTCATCTATGTATGTCACCCAACATTGCATTTTTACCAGCATGCTGCTGAAGGGTAATTTTCATACGTTCTATTTTGTTGTCTTATAATAATAGATATTAGTTATGTAAAATTTACTTTTATTCGGTGGCAATTACGCTCAATGTTGCTTTCAATTGCCTCCAATAAAAAAATCATATCGTTTCGGCTAAGGTGCCAATTCTCATTCGCGAACATACCAACTGTATATCATTAATTTCTCTTTACTTCTCATACCTATAGCACCACACCACTTAGAAAGCTCACGGATCAAGCAACCAGACTACATCAATTGTCATGCTATGCTTATTAAATATTCGATTTAAGAAATTGAATAAATGTAACAAAATTTATGAAGACTGAAAATATACGTTTTACCGTTGCTTCTATTGTTTTTTAACAATCTAGTAGAGTATAATAATAAAACCACAATTCAAACTGAACCTTATATTTTATATACAAGTATAATTCACCAAATATGTATTTTCATGTCAGAATTCTCAAAATTCACTGAAGTAAATCTGTACCTAATAACTTTTTAATTTTTTATTCGTCTACAAGTCGCATATGTTGAACAAAAACTTAATCAGCAAGATACATTGTACATGTACACCATTTCTAAGGTTTTTGATGAATATACAATGCTATAATATACTATAACATAGATATGACGACTTTTTTAATGAAATGGGCATATAAATCTCCATAGAATAGTCAGAAATCGGATTTAGTTGTTTTGTCACTCACATTGTCTTTTTGATAATAAACCGATTGAAAAACAGACAGAAATTAATTTATAATCGTACCTAAGCCTTAATACAGTTTGATCAAACGATTTGATAAACAATAATGGTACCTCCCTCCACTTCCTACGAGTCGATATTTTTCCGTTAGAAAATCTTTGTCCAACATAATTATTATCAACTTAGTACATAATAATACGCTTAGAAGCTAAAACAGCGTTGATATAGCATTGAAATAGTTTCAATTTTGGATGTTCATATAAAAATAAATAGCATTTTATTTAATACATTTACAACCAATCATAGATCTTAGACATAACTTAGGTAGGTACAGTCAGTCCCAAAGTTAAATGTACTCTGTCAAGGCGTCAAAATATGTATAAAGCGACTATCGCCATGTCATATTTTACCGCTTCGGCCGGATACATATATTTGTCCTTAAGAACATATCAAATGTCCATCGAATAAATCTAAGCATCTTTTAAAAGTTTCAATATTTTCGTTTATAAACAGCTCCAACTACGATCTATTTGATGTCGTACTGTGCACACAATTATTATCCTTGAGTAAAACAAAAACAAATCGTAAATAAACATAATAAATATGTAGCTTATCGAATAGTTCATGCGCTGTTCTTTTTTTCAACCTATTTTTTATATGAATTGAGCTTACACCGACTCAAGCAGTCTTCTATGCGACCCAGAAAATGACAAATGATGATTGTAATCAGTAAAATTGCATTGGCAATCTTTTTACCTTGCTTATATCATATCTGCCTATTGCCTATAGACATAATTTATTTTGAATCTGGACTGAGAAACGTAAGATTTATGTCATGTTTTTATTCAGTTTCAACATCTATTTGGATGGATACAGAAATCTTAATGTTATAACTTTTCAAGCAGAGACAATGTCAAGAAAAAAACATTTTATTTGTTCAATGTCGGCGACTGTAATCCGGCTCACAAGATGGTGCCACTGTTGTGTGAAGTTTGGCTGGCAATGTCATCATTTGTCATTACATAAAATAATACCAATTATGGAGTGTTGAAGTACCAAGACACATTCCACACTCCATAATACCAATGTCACTGTGACATTTGAAGTTTCGGAGAGACCTCAGTGTTGCAAATTTAACTTGTACAATGGCTTATAAGATGTGCAAAATTGGCAACACTGAAGTCGCGACACAACCGCCTCTAGCGTCGAATTCATACGCGATTGCTCTCGTTCAGTTGATACGTTTTTCAGCCTTCTATAGGTCTGATATTCGCCTACTGATCAATAGTCAAACTGGAGCATTTATAGTGGCTCCTAGCCACCATCATAACAACCTTTACGTCTCAATGCTGGGCTCAGGCCTCTTTGCTATATAAGTCCCCACGCAGAACCAATTGAAGGAATTTACACACATTTTTAATCACTTCCCAGATGGTACAGGTTTCTTCACAACAATCGCAGTTGTAAATAAAAAATTACGCTCTAGCAGATAAACGACGAGAATCTTCGTTTATTAGCAGACGCCCCCGTTTGCCTAGCTTGCGATTCTGACTCTATACAGTAACCTAGGCTAAGAGTGAAATATCTAAGCTGTGAGTGCCACAAATTGATGGAAGACGTCTAAGATGTGAGGATCCAGGTCTTGAGTGAACAGCAGTGTTTCCAGAGTGCTGCTGTACTTCTGGACTTGCTCGTGGTGCTGGAAAAGAGAAGTATTTTTTGAGAACATTCTCGAAATTTAATTACAAAGAAGTGTCACAATGTGGTTCACACAGGCTGACGCAAGAGGTCCACAATGATCTACCGTGTTGTCTGTGGTTCACACCGACGTTTGTGGTCCAATTTGAGGAATGTTATCCACACTGAATACACTGATGTATCTAATAGACACTAAATAATATATCCACACTGATGTAGCTATAAAACCGATTTATTCGGATAGAGATAAGGAAATTCGAAGTCCATTCCCTACAGGATCCCTCCCCTATCCCCTCCTATATGTAGGTATACCTAGCTGTTGCGCAACTCGACATCTTATTTGCGCTATTTTGCGTGAGTAGAAGACCTGTATCACTGTTACGTACCGCGAGGAAGACGAGCATGATGAACCGCTGGAACATACGAGGAAGTAGAGTAGCTTTTGTTCCATGTGTTTTTTTTACGACTGACTAGCGATTGACCTCTATCTGACCTGATGGAAAGTGACGATGAGGCCAAAGATGTAGCTCACTGGGTCAGTAAATACCTAAGATTGTAACTGTCTGGAAAAACAGAGGACGGAAAAGTTCCATTCTTTAGCATTCCGCATATGAAATAATGATGCAAAGCGTCTTGTTCGAATGAACAGTGTATCGAATACAAACGAATACAACCTCTTCCTCCGTCTAGATGTCTGGTGATGAACAGGAGACGGTGGAACAGGTCATGTAACTCTTGAGAACACTCACCAAATTGTATCCTATAAAAAACGGAAAGGCATGCATGTTGTTGACTATTGTTGCAGCGAGTTAGTTACCGCGTAGAAGGCCTGGATCATGATAGACCGCTCGACGGTGAGGGCAGAAGCGACAGCTCGTGGCCGTGTTTCATTGTGCCGCAGGCAGTTATAGCACAAACAACTTAGAAGGCGCGCGGCGAAGCACTTAAGCGGTTGACGCAGTCTATTAACGCTTAATCCATGCGACTTCTAAGTTGTGTAAACGTGCTCGGCCAGGAGCATGATGGGCCGGGTCTCGTGTCGCAGTTACCGCGAGGAACACGTGTCGCAGGCGGCCGACGGTGCCGCGGTACCAGGCCGTGGCGGGGTCGCGCGCGTCCGTGTCGCAGCGCACCAGGTGCTCGGCCAGGAGCATGATGGGCCGGGTCTCGTGTCGCAGTTACCGCGAGGAACACGTGTCGCAGGCGGCCGACGGTGCCGCGGTACCAGGCCGTGGCGGGGTCGCGCGCGTCCGTGTCGCAGCGCACCAGGTGCTCGGCCAGGAGCATGATGGGCCGGGTCTCGTGTCGCAGTTACCGCGAGGAACACGTGTCGCAGGCGGCCGACGGTGCCGCGGTACCAGGCCGTGGCGGGGTCGCGCGCGTCCGTGTCGCAGCGCACCAGGTGCTCGGCCAGGAGCATGATGGGCCGGGTCTCGTGTCGCAGTTACCGCGAGGAACACGTGTCGCAGGCGGCCGACGGTGCCGCGGTACCAGGCCGTGGCGGGGTCGCGCGCGTCCGTGTCGCAGCGCACCAGGTGCTCGGCCAGGAGCATGATGGGCCGGGTCTCGTGTCGCAGTTACCGCGAGGAACACGTGTCGCAGGCGGCCGACGGTGCCGCGGTACCAGGCCGTGGCGGGGTCGCGCGCGTCCGTGTCGCAGCGCACCAGGTGCTCGGACAGGATCATGATGAACCGCTGGAACACGATCAGGAACAGCCGCTTCTGGTCCATGTGTGCCGCCTCCAGACGCTCCTCCATGCGCTCAACGGCCTGGAAGTAAACACGATTTTCCTCGTTAGATCCACCTAAACGTGCCACGAAGCGAAAACGAAAGCTCAAATTTCACATTAGGGTTTCAAAACACAACTCAGGCCGGCCACATACAGCCGGAATTCCGAACGCATACCGTCCATACAAAATGTATATAAACCTACCGCATACACGCAGTAGTTTTCCGTTCGGAATTCCGAATTACATGTCAGGCAGGTCTATACATTATTTATGGCGGGTATGCGTTCGGAATTCCGACTGTACGTGGCCAACGTAAGTCTGTGATTGCCGACTCTGATAGAAATGTATGATGCCTAGGTATAATACTACCTAACTACTACTACAGCCTATTTTCGTCCCACTGCTGGGCACAAGGCCTCCTCTCATCACGAGAATCTCTAGGTATAATAAAATCTTTTAAAAGAATAGCAAAGGTAGAAATACTCCTAAACTGCCGCTAGAGCGAAGGACAACATGGTTTACCTCTTCAGTAGGTTTGTCCTGGTCCTTCTTCTTCTTGCTGGTTCCTTCTTCTTCTGAATCCGAGCTGGAGGAGTCAGCCCGCGCTAGGGCTTCCCTGGCGTCTTGCAGCTCACGGCCTGGTGGAAATATTCTTATATAATATACTCCTCTAATTAGAAGTGATCTTTTATTTGACACTAATACTACTACTACAGACTATTTGCGTCCCACTGCGGCCTCCCCTCATCATGAGAGGGTTTTGGCCATAGTCCCCACGCGGGCCCAGTGCGGATTGGGGATTTCACACACATCCCAGAACCACCTCGCAGATGCGTGCAGGTTTCCCCGCGATGTTTTCCTTCACCGAAAAGCTCATGGTAAATTCAAATTGAATTTTGCACGTAAGTAAACTTAGAGGTGCGAGCCGGAATCGAACCCCCGACCCTCGGCATGGAGGCGGTAGGTCGAACCATCACGGCTCTTTAAGAAGTTATTATTATAGTAGGTTATTTGACAAGTGTTCATAAAAAGAGACAAACTTCTTGAACGAGCTACGATTTAGGTGCCTTTGAAGGGGCCAGTGCTCCGTCAATTGTACGGTTCCACATCAATGGTAATTATTTAACAACAAACCACTCAAATCCTCCAACACACGGGTTAAAACGAAATATAATCATGTGAATGCTCATAACAATCATAACGTTATTATATATTACATCAGTTTCAGTTTATACATTTTTATTTTTGCAATGTCGATTAAAGATTTTTTTTTAATCACTTAAGTGAAATCCCATCAAAATTTTCTTCTCGTCCACTCCACCTACGCATTACACATGTATAAAGACATAAAATTCGTTATCAAAATACTACTCACTCAGCTTCGAAACATGCTTGTTCATCTTATCGATAGTCAGATGCAGGATCTCCCACAGATGCGAGCTGGTGAAGTAAGGCGCCATTTCCTTGGAGAACAGCCAAGTGGCCACCGCGTTGCATTCGACTATTTGTGTCTTTAGCATCTTGTCCACCAGCACGGATACCATCTGAGGATGCCGCTGCCACAGCTCCCACACGTTGCGGAGGATGCAGATCTGGGCCTCTTCGGATTCTGCTAGAATCTGTAGAATACAAACTAATATTATAAATGCGAAAGTAACTCTGGCTGTCTGTTGCCGCGTACATCAACCGGATTTGGAAGAAATTTGGTATGGAGGTAGTTGGAGTCCCGGTAAAGGCATACAGACAGACATATGCTACTTTTAACGAGATAACCGAATTCCATACGTGCGAAGTTGCGGGCAGAAGCTAGTACAAAATTAAAAACTGGCCAAGAGCCAGTTGAACTCGCATCCAGAAGGTTCTGGTCGTTTGTTTTTTTCCTATATTAATTCAAATACCATTGGCTTCTTACACATTTTCCTGTAATTTATAGGTTGAGAACTATTTTAGGCCCAGTAGTTTCGGTGATAAGGGCCTATTTCACCTATTTCCTTGAAATAAGTTGAAAATTTGAGCGGCAGAAGGCACCCTCTCTAAACCGATTTCATTATTAGCGGAGCCCATTCACGGGTTCTTTATAGGGACATAGTTTCGAAACTCACCTTAAACACGTAATGGAACTTGGAGATCGCGGCGAAACTGTGCGAGATGCTCTTGCTACCTAAGTTTAGAAGCGTCTGTACGAAGACGTCGATTTTCAGAGGGTTGTGGGGCGCTGCTTGGGCGGCAGAAGGCTGTTCGCCCTCTCGTAGGGGGTTGGGTAGTTCGCGTAGCACGTTCAGTGCTTCTTCAGGGGTGCATTTGTTGCGGACGCATACTACCAACTGGTGCGCCGCTTCGGTGCCGGGCAAGGACGCTGTGGGAAAAAATGGCACAGAGTAATGCCGGCTTTATACCTCGCGAACTGGATAAAGAGACACCAGAATAGTTCTCGGGGTGACTCGCCGAGTGTATAGAGCCGGCTTAGAACAGAGAATATGGTGCGAGACGAACTGCGTAATCAGATCAATAAGCTCGTTTTGATTTTTTTTGTACAACTTTATTTACTAACTAATGGGGTAATGGACATAAGAACGTATTACGCAAGAAATTTCATATCTTTGTTGCGATTTGATTCATATAAAAACTCTTCCGTTACTGTCTGACGGACTAATAACAACGGACAGCCGAAACTGCTGGTCGCAGAGAGCTGAAATTTGGCATGTAGGTTTCTTGGGGAGTGTAGGGGAGCGCTAAAAAATGGGATAACACATGTTAGCGTTTACGCGCATACGACGTCACGGTTTTACTTGTGTGAAAGCCTTTCGCATGCGATATTCCTTCAAACAATTTCTGGCACAGAGGCATTCCATCTTAGGCCTTAGGGTAGGCAACGCATTTGAGTTCTTATGGTTTCTTAATTGGTCATCAAAGGATTTCGGTGTCCATGGGCCGCAGTGACCACTTACTATCAGGTGGGCTGTGCGCACGTTTGCCTATACCATCGACATAAAAAAACTTCCAGTTTTCCTTGTGTGAAAGCCTTTCGCGTGCGATATTCCTTCGAACATCTATCCCTGCCCTTGACATCCCAAGCAACAGACAACTTGCACTCTACACTAGGCTAGTCACATCGCCATGTCTCGCCGATCCCAGCCCAATAGCAATTCCCAGCGTTGCATAAGCCATTGTGGGGCTATCTTATCGCGCATCTACATTAATTACGTGTATGCGTTGCGTTATGTCTCATTGGACGGCCTAATGGCTGTTCTCGTATGATAGTTTTAGGCTGCGAATCCCACGGGGTCGAAGTAAGCGTAGATGCATTGCAACTATGATATCTTTTGTGGCTGGTGTTGATGAAAAATAGACACACCAGGCTAAAAGTATGGAAACTAAGTTGTTTCTTCTTAATATTTAATGTCTCCATTATTATTATTGTGTATGTTATTAGCAAAACTCACTTTAGACAGCCTCAAAAGATTAAAATAAACACCTAAAGCATTAAAACATCCGAATATATCGTGAGAGTTGAAAAAAAGTAGAAGTTAGGTACATATCGAGCTTTTTAAGTGTCTTTCTACGAAATGTTGAATTTATACATTTTATCAAAGATAAATTTTAGCGATCACATTTTTGTATTGTCATATACGTAGGTATATGGGTGGATTTTAATCGAAAGTAACATACATCTGCCGGCCATATTTTAGACACATATCCAAAATCGCTAGGGTAACACGGCTTTAAAACGATAGTTAACATTTAACAGTCTTCCCTGCCTTCTGTTCCGATGGTCACGGGTTCGAGTCCAGCTAGGGGCAAACTTTGTGTGATGAACACGAATGTTTGTACTCGAGTCATGGATGTTTAGTATTTATATATGTATGTATTTCTGTATATAAGTATTTATATAGTTGTCTAGCACCCATAGAGCTTTGCTTAGTTTGGGGCTAGGTCAATATGTGTGAAATATCCCAAGATATTTATTCAATTTATTTATTTATTTGGTATTAACAATATATTAAAGATTATGCGGTGTTTAGTTGACTGTTATTTTACAGTTGACGTTTTGTAGTAGTTAAAATGTATAAAACACTAGCTTCTGCCCGCGACTTCGCCCGCGTGGAATTCGGTTATCGCGTTCCCGCGGGAACTATGCGTTTTTCCGGTATGAAAAGTAGCCTATGTCCTTTCCCGGGACCCCAACTATCTCCATGCCAAATTTCATGTAAATCGGTCCAGCGGTTGAAGCGTGAAGAGGTAACAGACAGAAAGACAGAGTTACTTTTGCATTTATAATATGAATATGGATATCAATAAATAGCAAAGTGATGTCCATCAAGAAAGCGGATAAATTACTAGTCCGTACATTACATCCTACGCGTGTCACACACGCGTCCACATCGAATATTCAAGAATTCCTAATTCTTATTAGAATCCGCCAATTACGACGCTACAATGATTCTAATAACTGAGGCCATTTAAGTTTATAATAGACTGTCTTACATGTGACAGTTCCAATGTTTGCGTTCCATTTGTGACGGGCACGGTGAAAAAAGAGCCAAGAATAATAAATCATCTTTTTACAGGTTCTATGAGGAAGTCAGACTTCAAAGCTGGCAATAATAAATTCAGTGCATTATAATTGTCTGGATGTTGGTTTGCCAGTTACGCAAAACTGCTGAACGAATTTGATGAAAAGTATGGGCTACCTTAACTTCACACAGGCTACTTTCATTTCGATATTTCATCCAAGTCTTCCCAGATTAAAAATTACATTAAAAGTTGATAGATTTATTAATGCGAATATAAATAATATTTATTAACTTATACAACTCAATCCATAGTACGGATGAACTACACACACACACACACACACACTGAATAATAGATGACGAATCAATAAATCAAGAATTTTTTATTAGGTACTTTATTTCACCGTAGGAATATTGTTAAAGTTGCTGAAAAAATGCAACGGAACTCCAAATGCAAAAACTGCGAAAAACTCGAGATGGAAAGTGCGCACGCGACGTTTTCACTCCCCTCCCGCCCCCCTCCTTCGGTTCGCGTGGACAGCTATACTATTTCAGCAAATATACTCGAGTTTAAACATATATGCCCATTATTGCATTACATTGCTTTGAAATAGGGTGCAAAGTTGCATACATATCTTGGTCTGCGGCCAAGACGCATTGTTGACTCGTGTAGTTCGACTGTTTGATTAATTGTATAATCGTGTAATGTAGATATGATGCATTGACATTGGGTTTTTTTATGGATGCCATGCACAAAACTACCAACACTGGGTATGACAACATTGACAACCAACACGATGATTCTGATCTATACTAATAAATAATAAGTCTATAGAAGAAGTCGCGTCTGAAACTTGAAACTCGCCGTGAACTCACACCACCTCCATCCGGAGATGGTGAGTGAATCATTGGCCCACACATTTACAAG
Source organism: Aethes cnicana (assembly GCA_963971205.1). Lineage (NCBI taxonomy): Eukaryota > Metazoa > Arthropoda > Insecta > Lepidoptera > Tortricidae > Aethes > Aethes cnicana. Next base: position 3,890,574 of record OZ020286.1, read on the forward strand.
TGTACAGACGTCCTCGCACGCATACATTGACACTGCAGCGCGTTGCCCGGCCTGCTGCTTCGAGTTGTGATCGAGATCGTGTTTTTATAGGCGTTTATAGACGTGTCCGTCTTGTGCCTGTGCTGTGCCAATCAGTGGAACCTCAGCCGTTGGGACGACAACTTAAATAGGCTGTCGTGGCTTTTTAGTATCTAAAATGTGATAGATACGCGACTGCGCCGGTAAAATAACTAAGTATAGTTATTCACCACTAGCAGCTTAGAATACAAATAAAATTTATACTTAACTAGCTTCTGTCCGCGACTTCTCCCGCGTGGAATTCAGTTATCACCTTCCCGCGGGAACTATGCGATTTTTCGGGATAAAAAGTAGCTTATGTCCTTTCTCGGGACTCCAACTATCGTCATACCAAATTTCATCAAAAGCGGTCCAGTAGTTGGCACGTGATGCGCGGTCAAATAAACAGACGAACGAACAAAAATTCTAAAAACTGTTGGAATGTGTTCTGTTATCGATTCTTAGTATCCCCATTTTTTTCGAATATCTCCCATGTAAAGACTTTCGACCCTCTTTAGCTTTATTATATGTATAGATTTAGATAGAAGATTCATACTTAAGGTGAGTAGTGAGGCAAAAATGCAAATTCGAGGTGTTTTTGTAACCATTTTTCTATAATTGTAAGAAGTTGTCATCTGCAAAGTTTACGAATATGGAACACAAATATAGTCAATTAGTGTTTCTGGTATTTTATATCGTCTTATATGTAATGATTTGTACTATGGATGTCATTTAAGAAATCCTTAATCCTCCTATATGTAACCATTTATTTCCGCTTAGGAAAAAATCTACGTTGACAAATTTTTTGCAAGTACTTTTCAGAATTTTATCTAGGGCTTGACCTTCTAACTTATATGATAAATAGCTTTTAGACGAAAAACCTATGTCTTCCTTAGTGTATAATCACAAGTATCACAACACACATTTGCTGCGCTTGTTATGGTAGGCGTTTTGTTGAATTATGCGGCGTTTTTTATATTTTTAAATATTTTTATTTATTGATTAAAAAATATCTAAACTATCATGATTACTAAAGAAAGAAGGATAAAAGTTCGTTTCATAAATTTGACTTTTATATTGGATTTGAAGTAGTGTTATTTTTCTATAAATTCATTGCATTAAACATAAAGTTGTGGTTGAGAACAAGGCGACGTTGCGAGTTTCGGCACTCGTGTTGTTTACCTCGCGGTCGCGCGCGCTGTTGCCAGCTAGGTAGGTATCCCGAACTCGATCAGAGGACGCACAGCATGGTCGGCCTGCCGGCCGGCACTCGGAAATGAGTGAATAGCGAGTGAGTAACTAGCGAGAGAGTAAGTCGAGTGGAGTGATTTGTCTCGAGGATTTGCATTTTATTGTTGTTATAGATACTTATTTGTTAAGTTTGTTTTGTTACTCCGTAATAGTGTTCTTGTTATAATATTGTTATTGTTACCTAGTGTTAAAATGGGTAATAAAAAGGGGAGAAGATCACACTGCTCTATAAAGTTGATACGAAAGCGACAAGGGCGAACCGCTTATTACCTCAAGAAAGTCGCTGAAAAGTAGGGTCGCTTCGCCTGTTTGCGTCCACTTACTGGAGTTGGCAAGTTTGAAGGTGAAAATAAAAATGTTCTAATTGAAATTTTGATTATAAAAGGGATGTAATGTATGATGATATAGTCCTTTTCAATATAACTTATAGTTTTGGTCGAAACATCTGGTAGTTTTCAAAAAAACGACACAAATAGGCAAATTAGGCGATTTACCCAGTTTGCGTCCACTTAATCCAGATTGCGTCCACCTATGGACCAATTCGCGTCCACCAACTTAGAAAAGGAATCTGAATTGATGTTTTTATAGTAACTAGCTTTTTGTCAAACATGCTCGGTAATGTTCGTGTTACTTTCAAAAAAAGAAGACGCCATGCTGTCCATTGCCGGCCTTGGCCAGCAAAAACATTATTGTCGTGTGTGTTTTTTTTTAATTCGCTTGCTATTTGAGACACCTCTGTAGAGCAACTGACAAATCAATGGAGGTAATGAGTACAACTTCCATGGCCAAATCATCCACGATCATGGAAGTAGTAAATACTGATGTGGGGTGAGTGCGCCTAAATTTAATTCGGCCCTATGCCTTGTAAACAGCCAACTACTAGTTGAGTAATATTTATAGGTTTCGATATATTTATGTTAGGCGCACTTACCCCATCCTGGCGCACTTGCCCCGACTGACCTTACGTATTTCCTCGCTGTTTGAGAAAAGCATTATATATACGTCGGCCGCAATTGCGATTGCCGGACTCGTACTAATAGAATCGTCCGGCAATGCGCTACTTGGCGGCCTCTGCAATATTGTACTATTCCCCGCAACTTCGTATGCGCAGAAATATTAAAATGAAAGATCCCGTTTTTTCCCGTTCCCGTGGGAAATTCGGGAAATCCTCTCTTAGCGCTCCCATACGTTCCCTAAGGAACCTGCATGCCAAATTTCAGCCCGATCCGTCCAGTGGTTTGGGCTGTGCGTTGCTAAATCACTATGTCAGTCAGTCAGTCAGTCACCTTTGAGTTTTATATATTTAGACTAGCTTTTCCCCACAACTTCGTATGCGCAGAAATATTAAAATGAAAAACCCCGTTTTTTCCCGTTCCCGTGGGAATTTCGGGAAATCCTTTCTTAGCGGATGCCTACGTCATAACATCTACCTGCATGCCAAATTTCAGCCAGATCCGTCCAGTGGTTTGGGCTGTGCGTTGATAGATCACTATGTCAGTCAGTCAGTCACCTTTGAGTTTTATATATTTATACTAGCTTTTCCCCGCAACTTCGTATGCGCAGAAATATTAAAATGACAAACCCCGTTTTTTCCCGTTCCCGTGGGAATTTCGGGAAATCCTTTCTTAGCGGATGCCTACGTCATAACATCTACCTGCATGCCAAATTTCAGCCAGATCCGTCCAGTGGTTTGGGCTGTGCGTTGATAGATCACTATGTCAGTCAGTCAGTCACCTTTGAGTTTTATATATTTAGACTAGCTTTTCCCCACAACTTCGTATGCGCAGAAATATTAAAATGACAAACCCCGTTTTTTCCCATTCCCGTGGGAATTTCGGGAAATCCTTTCTTAGCGGATGCCTACGTCATAACATCTACCTGCATGCCAAATTTCAGCCAGATCCGTCCAGTGGTTTGGGCTGTGCGTTGATAGATCACTATGTCAGTCAGTCAGTCACCTTTGAGTTTTATATATTTAGACTAGCTTTTCCCCACAACTTCGTATGCGCAGAAATATTAAAATGAAAAACCCCGTTTTTTCCCGTTTCCGTGGGAATTTCGGGAAATCCTTTCTTAGCGGATGCCTACGTCATAACATCTACCTGCATGCCAAATTTCAGCCAGATCCGTCCAGTGGTTTGGGCTGTGCGTTGATAGATCACTATGTCAGTCAGTCAGTCACCTTTGAGTTTTATATATTTAGATGTACAGAATATATATTTAGATTGTACAGAATGATCGGATTTTAACAATGACTTTACTACTACAGCCTATTTGCGTCCCACTGCTGGGCACAGGCCTCCTCTCATCACGAGAGGGTTTGGGCTATAGTCCCCACGCGGGCCCAGTGCGGATTGGAGACTTCACACACATCTGACTTTATTCAAGAATATTTGACATTAAAAAATCATGATTATAATTAATAAAACCATGAACATTTTTTTTTCCAGACAGGCCAGTTTTCCTGCTGTTTGAACTTTATTATGAATGTAGTCATTTATCGGGGTTTTACCCTACATACGCATAATGCCTAATTGCATTGAATATTCTTAAACTACGACTTTGATACGAAAAAACATTAAAAATATCTAAATATCACTAGTACCATGTTCAGCATGTAAATTATTTAAAAAAGTATTCAATTCATAAAAAAAATATACAAAAAGTTATTATAAGCGGTGATTTGAACCCGCGCCCCTCTTGCGCTCTCATCTACGTCATGATGAATTTGGACCGCTGGGCCACGGTAGACTTAAGACAGCGGGCGAAATTAACCATTGCTATCGTTGTAATTTACGTTAGCGTATTTGGCGCGGTTATTATTGAGAGGATCGGGCTCAAAACGCTCAAGGTCATCGACGGCTACAGGCGCCTTAATTAAAACTCTAGACACATTATTGTTGAAATATGCAACTGAAAGTTTCTGAACACTGCAATAACGTAAGACATGATAAGAAGTAATAACTAATGGCTTTTCGCCAAAGAAACTTGACCGTGACAGTGCGTCGTGCTCCATAATTCAAACCAGAAGTTAATTAAGTAAATTACATATACACATTACACGCATTATGCAACATGTATATAATTCACGTAAATTATACACGTACTTCCTCTATTGGTTTTGATTATTTAGTTCTTCAAGTCCAGTTGAAAAAGACAGGCCTTGTTTATCAATACAAAAAGATACTAAATTGATTAGCTTAGCTATCATTGTAGACTTATCCTTATAAATGTATTTTTTATTATATGAATTGCTTTTTAATGATTATTTAGTTCTTCAAGTCCAGTTGAAAAAGACAGGCCTTGTTTATCAATACAAAAAGATACTAAATTGATTAGCTTAGCTATCATTGTAGACTTATCCTTATAAATGTATTTTTTATTATATGAATTGCTTTTTAATGACCCCATTGCTTCACTAATCACTCGTAAAATATCACATTGAGAATTTATTTACTTTTATTTTATTTACAAAAAATATAGTGAAATGTGCCTTTATTTCTGGGTTATTCCCGTTTTATTTATAAAGACGATTTATATTTGCTTTTTTAGTATTTCTCGACAAAAGCCTTCTTATAGATGGAAAGTCCACTCTTATAGAAGAAATTATTAAATCATGAAATAACTGTAGGTATCTATACTAATAATAAGCCTGTAGAAGACGCGTCTGTAACTTGAAAATTACAATAAACTATCAAGTCGAGGGGACTATATAAACGATACTAAACACAAAAAAGAACGATTTTTAGAAAAAAATACTGTATGTATGTCCGGATTTAACTCGAAAACTACTGGTCGGATTGACACCAAGTTTGGTATGGGGGTAATTAGTGTTATAAGTGGTCAACGATATAGGCTACTTTTTATCCCGAAAAATCGCTTAGAACCCGCGGGAACGCTATTACCGAATTCCACATGGACAGAAGCTAGTTAATAATAAAATTGTTCAGTTAACAAGCCGATAGGTAATGATAGTTGGCACCTCTTGATACTTGTCATCTCAAGTCTTTGTCATGGATGCAGCCATGCATTCATAACAATATGTTTAAACGATTTTCTTTTTCAGATGTGTGACAAAAAAATTTTAAATAAAAAAATAAAACCGCCTTCAAACTCCGACAGACTGCGAAGTCGGTGTCAAGTGAACCAACCCAAAGAAATGATAACCATATAGTGTCGGCTACAGTTTCCAAACATTACTCTATAGTAGTAGTAGTATTTCTATAAATTCATAAGTAACTTTGAAGTCTTCGAAATTGACACCAAAATCATCTACGTGCTAGCAAATTTTGAGGAGTTCCCTCATTTTCTCATGGAACCCATCATCAGAACTGAACCAAATTAATATGAGACCAATTCGGAGATACCACCTTTCGATTAAAAAAAGAACCATCGAAATCGGTGCACAATTGACGGAGTAATCGCGGAACATACATACAAAAAAAAACAGACGAATTGAGAACCTCCTCCTTTTTTTGAAGTCGGTTAAAAACAAATTAATTCCTTGAGATCTCTAATTGATCGCTAAAACTTTGGTTGACTTCTATTACCTTCAGTCAATCAAATCTCATAGCGGTTGAGCGGTTTGGGGGAATTTTAGCCTCAAGGTAACTAATTAAGCAGTAGTCATATTTTATACAAAACTTGGAGTGATTAGGATCTAAAAGAAATCAGAATAAAATAATATACTGACGCCAATTACAGCTCGATACTTTACCTAACATACTAATACGTTCAACTTCAAGTAAGCGAGGCTTTTTACCGTAGGACATAGTGACTAACGGGTTTAAATACATAAGGAAGAGTAAAGAGCAATATTGTTCCAGTGGTCAGCTAAAATAGCATTTCCCATAACAATGGTGGTAGAGGAGCTTTAGTCACCGGTTATTTACGTCATGTTGGTGCGAACGACTTGCAATTTAAAATAATGGCCGCCTATCCGTCTAGATTGAGACAGTATCAGAGGAAACGGTTGCGTACACTTGGCTACAAAGAAAATTCGCTTCCCGTGTCAACGTTCTGTTCACAACGGCTATCGAGATTCGACGGTTACATTGTTAGAACATTTCCTAATGTTCCTATATTAAATGCTTATCTAGATCATTAAACTAGCTACCATTAAGACCCATTCATATGGGGGCGGGGTCTCAAAATCTCGACATGCCCTTTTATCACTAGGGAGATGGGCAAGAAAGAGCTGATATGTGCGATTTCTAATATATTTGAGTTTTGCAAATTGATCCTTTTTTAAACCTGATAAAATCTTGCGTAATAATGGGAATACAGAGTCCGTAATATCTTATGTGTTCTCACAATTCAATTCAATCATTTATTCAGCAAATTGACCACATAGGGGCACTTTTACACGTCAGAAAAAGAATTTACCAGGGTTTTATGTGTTCTTGTAAGGCTAGACAGGCAAACATGGTCTAAATCGAAATCTGGTCTAAACGGACGCGCTAACCATCGTGCAAACCGATGCGTAAAACCAAACGCAGGCGAAAAATTTATCTAACTAGATCTCGTATCTGGAAAACTAAAATTTAGCTATTTTCCCCAAGCAAAGGTCGTTCGTGCAGGTACTCTTATTAATTTACCTAACACGTGAAGACGTCACACGCGTACCACCCGGCAATCGAAAGCACGGATCAATAACTGCATTTTCAAATACTTTCAGCGCGTTTTCCGCGTCGTGCCGTGCGCGGGCGCATTCAGTCGCAGGCCGGTGCGGGAGCGCCGCACGCGTGTTGGTGTTTCAATAGTACCCATATATGTGAACAGTGAAACATGCGGGCCGGGATAACGTGCGCTTTGTTAGTTTTACTTGTGAGTATTGTCTGTTTTAAAGGATCGAAGGGTGAGGGAGTATTTGCTTTTTTTTCCATTAGATATATTTATTCTTACTTATCGTTTACAATATATATCAATTTAGATACAACGGGATTGCGATACGACGCGGCTAAAGAAAGTTTTCTTTATAGTAAGTCTGGTTGGGACAAATGAATATAGAAAACGAACCTATACATATAATGCCAAAAATCAACAATTTTAGTCAATTGAAAAAAAACGTAATATTTTCGCCATATTCCTACTTATTATTCCTTAATTTTTAAACTCCGTGTTTATATTTTCGTTAAACCCAGGCATACCGAAGTATTTTTTTAACTATGATATTAAGCGTGTACCTACTAATAATTTACTAGCAATAGTGACACCGATAAACTTAGAAAGAATCACTCAAAACTTTTCGAATTTCTTAAAAATCGACATTGGATTAATCACACAAAAATCACGTCCCCGATTTCCAGGAAGTAAGCACAGACGAGATGATATTTCAAATTTATCTAGCGCAATAACTTGTAAAAATAAAAATGACAACTTTAATATAAAAAAAAAACATAGTCCAGATTAGTTTTAGCTGAGCTTTACCCGCTTTAGAAACATCGAAGTGCGTTAATCTGTCATCACCTAGCTGTATTAATCGGTTCCCATATGACAGACAATGACCTCAGTAACTTCGCCTATTGTGGAATGCGAATTTCCCAGCCAAGTGGAGCGGTGACGGATCTCTGCGTTTACGCCAATAGTACGGCAAAAAATCTAAGACACCCGTCAAATGTATTGTATCTCTAATTTTCTACGGCAAATATGGGCTTTAGTGTCTGGTATATATCACAAGATATAGTGTCACCAATGTTTGTTCGGAATGCACTGATAATAAGTTAACTAAAGAGACTTTAAAAAATAATTATAGTAGATCACTTGTTTTTTAACCACAACCACAACAGAATATTCACGTCCCAGGCTGGGTAGAAGTTTGGGCTATAGTCCCCGTTTCACTGATGTTTGTATTTTTTTTTCAACAAGTCTCTAAATAAAACTACAAAAGGGATTAAGTTTTGTTTGTAATCTTCATAAGTAATCAAGCCATCATCATGTCCTTTACCGTTATCCAACATTACGTAGGGTCGGTAAATAAGTAATGAAGCCCAATTTCTTAAAATACACATGGCCTTGAAATGTTATATGTTTATGTATGGCCAATTGAGAGGAAGTGGTATAAAATATTACGATGAACTGTCACGGTCCACGCGCATGTAGGTCTAGATCATAAGTTCGATAGGAGATAAGCTATGCCGTAACGCACGGAAAAAAGAAATCCGCTCGATTCAAACTACTCTGTAAAATATTATCTATTATTATGCTATTTATAGCTCTCCTACTCTAAGACAGTTTTAAGTTAGACAATTCGAAGTCTCATGAACGAATGCACCAAAACTCAAATTAGTAAACTAACCTTGGCCCATGACACTTCATAAGTTTAGAACCTGTGAGAGAATTTCGTAACAAGCTTTTATACGCTACTTTGCACCCAATTATCGTTTATTAAGATTAGACCATTGTTAATACAGAGAGACGTTTGCGCAAAGTCCGTGTTTCAACAGAACACGAGCTAAGAATGCGTTCATTAAAGAGATGGTTTTCAGACAAACAGAATGTTATTGTAATCAGCGTATTGGAAATTGGCGCGGACGGCACGCGAGCGCCTTGCACGCGCACTTTCCCGCCGACCGCCATTTTACTTTCAAACGCACGCTGAAATATCTGCATTTTTTTTCAAGCATACTCGATTCTAATAATAGTTTAGTTAATTAGGTGTTTACTCGAGTAAATATTTCGCGTTTTAATTTCAGATACGAAGAGACGGAGCGGCCGAGCCGGATGTCGAGTTTCGGCCGACGCCGATTCCGCTGAACGAGTGGCGAGAGTCGCGCGAGTTGCAGGCGCGGCCGGCGCGCGGGCACTACTGGGAGGACGCGCTCCGGCACAGCGTCTACCTGGCGCTGGTGCGGGACAAGATCGACCGGCTCATCGCGCGCGGCGCCTTCGACGACCCCGCGCAGGACCTCGGCGACCGCGACCTCTGGGACAAGGTCAAGTACGCGCCCTTCGACGAGATGGAAACCGACGACCCCGCCACATTCGGCGACGTCGCTGTAATGGCGAAAGGACGACTCATGGAGGAGCCCGGCGGCTTCCGATTCAGCCCGGACGACAAATTCAAAACTAAATGCACGACCGAGAAGTGCATGGAAGGCGTGAAAGCGCTGTGGTCGGTCAAGCGAGTGCGACAGAGGGACCCGGAGGCGTCGCCCGGGCATTATCACTACGAGCTCACATTTTCAGTGATCACGCAGGCGCATAAGAAGCACAAGAAGCATTACGAGAAACCCGCGAGGACGTTTACTGTTCGCGAGAGCAACCCGGAGAGGATAATGGACGCGCCGCAAGAGAGCAGGTACTACGAGCCGCTGCCGGCCGCGCCACAGACGCCACGCCCCGATCGGTCGCTCTGGTTCCACAAGAACATCGCACCAGCCAGAAGCCAAGCAAGGCAACACCACAACGGTCTCGACAGATTATTCTCCTCTCTATTCTCCGATGATGACGAAGACGTTCCCCCACCACGGTACAAACCAAAGCAATACCTCCCACCGGTCTATCAGCAGTATTCTAAAGTCGGCTACGTGGGATCACCGAGTGAGCAGTACCAGCAAAAGAAACCGAATCCTCATGGCCCCAAACCGCAATCGTACAAGTACAGTAGACCGATCCCCTCACCGCCGCCGCAGCCGCCGCGAATCCAACACCACTACTTGGATATTGATGCGATAGGAGTAGTCAGTAACCCGTACGTACAACCTCAGGACCAAAGGTACGGGCCGCACAAGCAAAGCAAAACGCCCCGACCGCCGGTATTGCCGACGCCACCTAATCCTGTCCTACCGCAAAAGAATTTCACAATAGAAACCACAACCAAGCTGAGACCAAATAGGACAGAAGACACAACGCAACAGCCGGAAAGTGTGCACGTGCACAAGACTTATAACAAACAGAGACAGTCTCCAGTTAAGATAAGTTACACGTCGGATCACGTGAGACCACCGGTATACAACGCCCCGCCTGGAGTGTTCGTGACGATGGACAAGAAACCTTTCAAACCGATGCCACCTCTGAGACTAGTGCATTCGACGAAGTATCACAAAACGACTCGACCCGTAGACTTCCGACCGAGCCCACAAGTCTTGGACATACAGTTTTCTGAACCGGATCCCTTATTCGACACTGCGTTCAGACCGATCACTGTCAACTACGCGAACAGCAACACGACTGAGAAAGCTGTAGCCTCGACCTATAGTCACTTGCGAAATGATACGACTGGTAAAAAACCGCCGAAGAAGCACGAAATCGTAAAAGCACGAGTCACGACGACTGCACCTGAAATAATAACTGCACACAATGTAGAGGAAGACAGCGATGCTGAGTGGACCAATGTGCTGGGCGCTTTTGCCAAGACAACACCTATGGCGTCTGAGAAGGAGAAAGTTAAAGTTCCTGAAACTACAACTCCTATGAGTACTTCTACGACAACGTCAACAACTACTGTACCCACGACCACGGTCAGAAAGAGGATAACCCCTACTACCACCACTGAAGCACCTACAACAACAACTAAGCCCAAAAAGCGAACCAGACCACCACCTAAATTTAGTAAACCAGAGAAGGTCAAAAAACATAAACGCATTACGACCACCACAACCGGAGTCCCAGAAAAGCATAAAGATCGAGATTTAACTCCTCAAGCGAGCTCTGCCGCTGCAAGTGCTGCAACGGCCAAAATTTCAAGTACGACAACAACCACAACAACCACGACCACAGAAGCCCCCACCACTCCCGAACAGACAACAACAACAAAACAAACCACAACAACGAAGCAAACTACAACTACCAAACAACCCACTACAACCACTAGCGAGGCACCGTCGACGTCGTCTGCTCCAGAAAGTGAATTCACAAAACGCCAAAATCGCTATAGGCAATCGACTTTAAAACACAGAAGTACCTCGGACAAAAACAATAAGAAAGAGGAAAAGGCTGTAACTATTTTACCACCGACTGGAAAATTCCCTCCGCGGAGAAAGGGTTCCAAATTCCAAGGCCATATTCCGTCGTCGACACCGAAAAACACAGACATGGAGTACGACGACCAAGGTCGCGAGAAACACGTCGCAAGTCCATACAAATCCAGAACTACCACTGAAGCCACTACTACTACTGATCGTGTCACTTCCACCAAACCCACCACAGCGGCTTACGAAGAGGTGGCTGATCGTATTTACATCACTAGTGCCTCACCAGACTACTCCATGAACCAGGAAGAAGATTTCGACGAGGAGTCAGAAGAAAACGGTGAAGACGAACAGGAATCTAGAGAGAATTCAGAGCAAGTACCTTCAACAGCGGCAGCGTTGACTCCAAGTGAAAAAAGAAATGAAATCGCTGAAGAAAATGAAGACGAGCCGTTGGAAGTGACCGAAGAAGTTACATCCACAACTCCAAAAAACAAACCCAAGTGTAAGAAGAAGAAGAACAATGCCAATACCACCACAGAGGAAATAAAATTAGAGAAAAATATAGAAGACATTTCTAATTCGGAAAGCACACTTAGTGTCGCTGCATTGACAACCACGACAACGGAAAAGCCCGTGACGCCTGATATTTTCCAGGAGATTTTCGGTGGATTCACATTCGACGACTCGCCAGCGGAATCAGAGAACAATGGTACAACAGTAAAGCCTGAATTGGACGAGCAGGAATCTACTAATCAGGAGCGATTCATCAAAGCTGAAGAGGAATTCGAGGATTTCTTTGAAGCTTTTGATGAGAAAGATAGACATCCTGATGGGAAGTTCGAAGATCAATATGAATATGATGATAAGGAGCCTGTAATAGATGACGAAGAGTCTTTCTTCCAAAGCGAGGAGGACCGGAGGTCAACGCGAGACTCGCGCGCGGAAGAATCGTATGATGACTATGAAGAGCCGCCCTACAGTTTACTAGAACTAATGGCCATGGAATAGACTGAACTTCAACCTTAAACATAACCTCTAAATACTCATGCCAGCTTTAACTTTCCCTTCCACACTGATCTCAGAACAGATCACGGTAAAAGCATACATAGGCTAAATTATAGGTGTTAAGTTACAAAATATCCGAAAGCATTTATTTGAAAACTCGTAGTGACTAAATAATCGAAGCGCACTCCTGTCCATCAGCTTGTGTTACCGATGTGTAAATATTTCAACATTCTAGATTAGTTTAGAATAAGATGAAATAAATTATTTTTTATATGTGAAGTAAAGGAATACGTTTTTTGAAGGAATTCTTTCATTACCTGCGCCTTCCATGGAGTATTTGTACATGGGCTCCGGTTTAAGCGGCACGAAAGAAGCAAACGCTTCGGGCATCATGTCTTTCAGTCTCTGGTGGTATGACAGTCTGAGAACAAAAAATCTCTCGTAAATTATCAAAACCTGATTGTCTGATTACATGAGGATCTTCAAGAATCAAGTGAATTAAAGGCCCAAATAACAAATAATAAGAATGAATCTGCTAACACGTTTTTCAAATTTGATATTTATTTGGTTTCACTCTCATTATTATTATTTGAATAATAGGCGCGCAGCTATCTAGTGGTTATATGCCTATGTCACAATGTTCACTTTAGTAATTGTTTAACCAAAATTTCAAATTCAAAATTTATACCTTTAGATTAAATATTACCTGAGGCACTTAGCTAGTGTCTCCTTGATGAAGCGGGGCTTCGGGTGGTCGGGCTCCAGCTGCGTGCAGCCCTCCCAGTCATCCCACGACCAGCGGAACTGGAAGTTGCTGAGGTGGTATGCGAACCAAGTCGCAAACCTAAGATAAAAGCAATAATGGTCAAGATAACACTGACAAATATTAATGACAGCTATTTAGTTTTTCTTTAACTATCTGATTTATTATTAAAGTAAAACAATACAGGAAAAATAGGGCTTTTTTTGGTGACATTCATTTTCCGGTGGCACTCACACACAAATGTGATTCACCCATTTATTTATTCTTTAAACATAAAAATTACCTGTCAAAACAAGCAACATTCATGGTATCAATCCTCAGGAACAAAATTTCAGTTGCCAGCGCCAGCACTTGGGGCATACTTGATGGCTGGAGCTTGCACAGTTCGATGAGGATGGCTCCGTAACAGATCTCCAGGTACCTCGGACGGGGCAGATTAAAGAGCTCTGCGAAGATCACTTCAACAATACAGTACTCCAACGGGATTTTCCCTTTGTAGGGGAAGCAGAGTAACTGTGCAGCGCATTCCTTGCGTTCCAAGTGGTATGCTTCGATGATGTTGTGGAGGTGTTCCTCAATGAGGAAACGCTCTATGGAGTGCGCTCCCGGCAGTACCGGGCCATCAGGGCAGTCTGTGTAGTCAAACATGCGAAACACAACACGCGGCATTGGGTAAGAATCGCCGTCATTGTGCGGTGGTGGCTGAAAATGTTGGTAATTACTAAATAAATAAATGTACAGTGGATTTTTAAAAGTAGTGATCAGTAATATAATCTCGATGCGGTCCCTTGCAGGCCCGACGTGTTTTAGTGCCTGTATACCTATGGCATTTTAGACACTCATCTGAATGGTTGTCAAATTAGACTAGCTTGACGAATTAGCTTCCTTCAAGACGGCCTGACCCCAGTGATCAGTAATAAGTGTCAAATATACAGAACATTTAAATTGTAATTGCATGAAATAACATAACAGGAATAAGTGAAAACCTTAACTGTAACAATATCATTTCAATATGAGGGAGTTTAGTAAGTACCTGATTATTGCTATCACTTTAAAAATAGTTGTATGTAAGAATTGGCACTAATTTTCCATCAAATGAAGAATAAACACAAACAAATGATACAAAAAATACATTAATTACCTGTATAGATGGGAGAGTGTGTTGCAGTGCTTCACACAAAATAGAATCAAAGGCCAAATATGGCCGAGGAATATGCTTCTCGGACCAATTATCCTGCCGCAACTTCTTGATCTGAGCCCAAAGGCAGTCTAAATACTCCTCTTGCAAATGAGGTGAATCCGCAGACCATACTTTAAGCGCAGGCCAATGTTTCTTACTGCGCTTGTTCAAGAACACTTCAATTGTAACAAGGAGGTGGTCCAATTGTGATTCCTTCTTCTCATAAAGCTCTCGTCCCACCCAAGGTAATGCAGAGAGCACGGCAAACACAAACCAGTCACGTCTGACTTGCGGTACTCCATCCTCATTTGCACAGTCAACTAACGTCTCCAACAGAGTGAGTAATGACGATGCCGCCAACACGTGGCAGTTTACCAAGTCCGATATGAACCTGAGGCAGTATCTAGCAGCATTCCACTTGCCTGCCTTCAAATTCTCTTTGAAAGTTTTAACTATGTAGTCAACAAATTCACCACCAAAATTGTAGTTTTTAGCATTGAGCAGACCAACAAGTGTAGCATAGATAGTGCATTTCTCGGGCATACGAATAGCACATTCGGTAAGTATTCGTAAGATCTTTACGCGGAAAGTGTTCAAGTCAGCTTCCAGAACGCTCGCCAATCCCTCCAAGTTGCTTTCTAAACTCGAGCTACTTTTTTCTCCGACCCTCAAAATTAAGGATTCCAATCTATCCTCGATTTCTTGGTTCTCAGAAACACGGCGTCTTTTGCGGTGTAGACGTTCTAAAAGTTAAAAGAATATTATAATGTACGTAGCGTAAACAATTATAACCTAAAAAACATTATCAGACGACAGTGCACCAACCATAACCATCACCGTCTTCATCACCATGACCTCTTCGACGATTCATTATGAAAGATAGTAGTTGAATTTAAGACAAAAGCTGAAAATGTAAAGAAAATCGGTGGAATAAAATATGCAACGCAACGTCAAACAACTCAATCAACCACAGACTAGAAACATTCGACATGACGGACATGACAGTGGGAGTCGGGAGCCATGAAGAATCTATCAACTTTTAAAAACGTTGTCATCATAATTGCAAGTAAATAAAATAGATGAAAACGATGAAAACAGTTAAACGTTGTCTTCAAATTATTATGACGATTAAAGCATTCATTCTAAATTTCGAAAGAGTTCATCGTATATGTATTTATCACAATGTTTTAAATGTGACATGGGTTTCAACGTTTCTAAAGTTAGCAGAAACAGCGTGGCTGTGAAGTTGTCAAACAAACAAAAAAAATGCACCGCGGCCTACCGCGGCGGTACTGCAAGTACTGGTTTTTGAGTGAAAATTTCATATTTTTATTTAAAAATATGGTTTAATGTGAGTTAAATATGTCGTGTAATTACGCCGAGGGTTTATCACCCTATGAACACAAAGGTGTGCTTGGTGTTCCAGAGGTAAG
The DNA here is from genome assembly GCA_963971205.1 of Aethes cnicana. Lineage (NCBI taxonomy): Eukaryota > Metazoa > Arthropoda > Insecta > Lepidoptera > Tortricidae > Aethes > Aethes cnicana. The sequence goes on from OZ020286.1 coordinate 3,906,177, forward strand.
ACTTAACTTAAGTTTCGATCACATCTTAAGCGAACTTTGTATTACAATATGCTCTTAACTTGGTATTAACATATTCGTATTTTCAGAAATTTGACGCCATTGATAAATTTAACGAAAAATGTGAACTTCTGGCGCAGTTAATAAGCGAAAGTCGTCATGTAGTTGTTCACACAGGTGCGGGCATTAGTACTTCGGCGGGCATACCAGACTTCAGGTAATAGACGAGAACACCTCCAATGCCAATACCGTGGTAAAACCACTATATAAAACGAAACCAACTAGTGGTATCGCAGCAATAAAATACAACATGGGCTTAAGCAATCTTTTTTTTTCAGGGGACCTAATGGTGTTTGGACTCTAGAGAAAGAAGGCAAAAAGCCCTCCACCAATGTTTCGTTTGCAGATGCAAAGCCTACTAAAACCCATCTAATACTTAAGAAACTTGTAGAGTGTAAGAAAGTGCATTACATTGTGAGCCAGAATATTGATGGCTTACACCTCAAGTCAGGATTGGCGCGAAAATATCTCTCAGAACTACATGGGAACATGTTCATTGAGGAATGTAATCTGTGCAAAAGGTAATGCTTTTTCTTTAGATAGCCATAGGGCTTTTCAACTCTATAGCTCTGTGCCAACAAAACCTTGATTAATTCACTCCATTATTCAAGAATTATTCTACATTTGAATGCTACTACAACTAATACAGTCTATTTCCGTCCCAATGCTGGGCACAGGTCTCCCCGTCATCATAAGAGCGTTTGAGAAGAGTGCGGATTGGGGACTTCACACACATCTTTGAATTACTTCGCAGATACATGCAGGTTTCCTCACAATGTTTTCCTTCACCGAAAAGCTCATGGTAAATTCAAATTGAATTTCGCACGTAAATACACTTAGCGGTGGGAGCCGGAATTGAACCCCCGACCACCGGCATGAGAGGCGGTAAGTCGAGCCACTAGGCCACTATGGCTTTTTTCTACATTTGAATATTATAATATAAATACACTAGCTGTCCCCGCGGACTTCGTACCGCATTAGATTTTTTTTTGAGTATGAAAAATAGCTTACATCCTATTCTCAGACCTACTGAACTTACACTCCAAACTTTATAAGAATCGGTCGAGCCGTTTTGGAGAAGTTTGGTTACAAACACTGTGACACGAGAATTTTATATATTAGATAGGTAAACTAAATCTGATCTAATCTTCAACTAAAACTTCGACATTGCCACGTTCCAGGCAATTTGTCCGAAGTGCCCCAGTGGAGACTGTGGGTAAGAAGTGCAGCGGGGTACCGTGCGCCGCGGAGCACGTCAGCGGTCGTCCCTGCCGCGGCCGCCTTTACGATGGAGTGCTAGATTGGGAACACAGCCTCCCGGAGAATGACCTGCTCATGGCGGAGTGGCACTCAAGGTTAGAATGAACTATTAGTCATTTTCTTTTTTTGATGTGACGTTGCTCGCGGAAGGCGGTTGGAACGAACTGAGGTTAGAAGCGAGCAAAGTGGACATATTGTCTACTTTTTTCCACGCGCGGTAGGTAAACTTTAGCATTCTATCTCAATCTGTGTTCTGTGCTATGTCCTTTTCCGGGACTCCAACTATCTCCATACCAAATTTCATCCAAATCAGTCCAGCGGTTGAAGCATGAAGAGGTAACAGACAGACAGACAGACAGAGTTACTTTCGCATTTATAATGTTATATGGATATGGATAATATAGTAATATAATATGGAATATGGATATGGATTTATATGTATACATATATTTATGTTTATACAAATTATATCCGCACACACACTCATGTACATTCACACACATAAACACACATACACAAGCAAATACGTACATACAATTTTAAAGGTTTTCATTTTTATCTAAAAACTGTCAATAGAGTAATCTATCTATCTAGAAAATGGTATAATTTAATTTAAGTTATATAATAAGTAATTACACTTAGCTTTAATTTCCTTAATTTGTGTAAAAAGCGTCTATCTTATTAGACCTGCTGTACTACTGGGTCCTGTAAGACAGGGCTTCCTAGCATAGGACCCAGCGTTAAATTGGAACTGCATGTTTTATATTTGAAATAAACGTATTTCATTTCATTTTTTTCATTTTTCATTTAACGCTTTCAATACTAATATTACCATTTTCCATAAAATATGAATGAAGACAGAAAAGATTACTTAGATAAAAACACCCACTCCATAAACAGATTTTTTAACCTTTTCAATGCCATTGTCAAAGCCATATACATATTGACCGCCTGTCTGTACGTCAGGGCGAACGTCCACGACTACATGACGGACGCACCGACAAACGGCCGCGGTGCCCGAAGGCCCGTCCTCCTAATCCCCCCGCGGCGACGACTTGCAAAGGTCCGACAGTCACTCGGCATCATCGGGCCTAAGATCTATAATGCAGTACCGGCTGATATAAAAAATGTGGACAGTAACATTTTATTTAAAAAGAAATTAAAATCACTTCTGATCAAAATGGCGTGTTATAAAATTGAGGATTTTATATTGAATCAAAATAATGTAAATTAATTAGGTACTTATATGATATTATATTGTTATTAGTATTGACGTTTAAACCATGATGCATCAATTGCCCTAATGAAAAAATGTATACTTATGTATTTACTGTGATAACCTGACTTGTAAAATATTTTTGCTTTTACCAATAAAAAACTGAAACTGAAACTGAAACATCTCTCACACTCCAATCAATGGTAGCTGACGTCTAAAGCGAATATGGATCTTACGCATGTGTATTTAAACTCTTTATTATTTTAAGTACAGCTTAGCGCTAGACAACTTTAGGTCATTGGCGCGGCAGTGCAGTGCATGGCAACAATACAATACAATACAATATACTTTATTGAACACCACACAATCAAGGAACACTAGACATGAATGTAATTACACAAAAAGGTATGGCATACAGCAGGCGGTCTTATCGCTTAATAGCGATCTCTACCAGACAGCCTTAGGTTTCTTTGGCGTTCAAAGGGTTAAAAACACTAACAAGCAATGTCTTGATCATTTACAGCATTGCTGACTTAAGTGTATGCTTAGGAACAACACTTCAAATCATTCCAAGTGGGAACTTGCCTCTTGAAACTGTGAAATATGGAGGAAAACTAGTCATCTGCAACTTGCAGCCTACTAAACATGTAAGTATAACTGCAAAAGTACTTAGTACACAACTGTTGTGTGTTGTGTCACAACACACCAATCAGAGCATAGTTATAGAATTTTTAGGGTTCCCAAGTCCACAAGGAACCCTTATAGTTTCGCCATGTCCGTCTGTCCGCACTATTGCTCGGAGATGCTTAGTTCTAGAAAGCTGTAATTTGGCATGAATATACATATTAGTTACGCTGACAAAGTGGTAGAATAAAATTTTGAAATATTATTCATTGGGTACCTCCCCTACTCGTAAAGTGGGGATGTAATTTATTTTTCTTGCATAGGTCTTGAAAAAAAATTGCAGTTTTGTTAAAACTATTTTTCGATTAAGTGATGCGTTTGTGAAATATTAAGCTTAAAAGTGCTATTTTTTGTTAGAGTCGAATGCCCCCCCCCCCCCCCCCTGCCAGCTAAATGGTGGTATTTGAATGGCTGAAAAAAATCACGGTTGTGGCATATAACGTATTTGAAAGGAAAACTATCTCAGCTAAGTAGGCTGTACAAATTAACGAGTCATAGTCGACTTATGAAATGATTAAAAAACCAATGATTTTTCTCGAGCAGCACAGGCGTCGGGCGGGCACGTCATACCACAGGCTAGCTAAGATGCTACATAAGTGTTAGAAAGGTACTGTGGGCATCGTCAACTTCGGAACCCTATATTTTGCGCGTGGCCCGACACGCACTTGGCCGGTTTATTTTTAAATTATTACCTATGCCATAAGAGATTGCATGTAAGTCTCTACTTGTAAAAAAAATCCCATAAGTATTTTAGGAAATCCTAGCTACTGCTCCCCTACATCCCAAGGAACCTGCTGGCCAAATGAATAATCAGCTAATATGTACACTTTTTTTTTTTAGAATAACAAAGCAGACCTTGTGATAAACTACTATGTGGATGATGTATTGGAGAAAGTAATGGGCATACTCGGAATAGAAATACCAGAATATACTGAGAGTGACAACCCTATGACGCTGGCAATGACTTCAGTCATCGATTGGACTATAGACAGAACAGACGTGCTTGCTTTAGAAAAGATATTCAAGGCAAAGTGTAAGGGTGTAAAGAAGAAAAGGGTACTCATAAAGAAAAGGAATAGTGAAGGTTTCAGTAATGGAACAAACTGTGATGATAAGTCTAAGTTAATCAAGTTGGAGGTGAAAGAGGAAGGTATTAGCCAAAATGGGATTGGCATTGAACAAATCAAAGTTGATAATGATGTATTAGATGAAAATATTTCAAATGATGTTGTGAAATGAAATGGTGCCAATGCAAAACATAAGTTCCCACATCTCATATTATGATATGATTTTATGATGGATTTTTTTTAACTAATTTAAGTTTTAAATTACCGAATCAGAATCAAAATGCATGATAACAATAAATAATTTTATTTACAAAAATATCTCATTATTTACATTTCTTTGGTTTCCATATGTAATGTTTGACTTACAATGTATAAAAGTATAAAAATGCTCTAAATTTTGTGATCTCTGATTATAATAAAAAAATTTTTTCGAAAAAAGATACAAAAAAAAACAAAAGAGAGAGATGCGATTCGGATTAGATTACATTGGAACGCATTCACTGCCGCTTTTTTTCAGTTCTTTGTACTTTAAACAGTTTTAACATTATCTGTGTGATGAAGTCGATGGAACATATGCACGCACATGTGCGTTCAAGGTAGTGAACAGTAGTGAACGCTTTATCCTTTGAAGATGTTAAACCATCTAGTATAGATTTTTTACCAATATGCGACTGACTTGCACACTTTTTCTAGTAACAAGTATTCCGATCTCATCATTGGCCCAGAAACTACAGACTAGCTCAGAAAATGGGTAGCCTGGAATGCTATTATGGTGATCAGCGGCAATATGAGGTTATCCACTTGGTGGGTCTTCGCCTCCACGAGACTCGACGCGGCGGCGGCTATGGCCGTACGAATCAATGCGTTCTTGCAGGGCATTAAATCTGAAAACAAACGAAAGTGACTATGGAGAATTGGTGAATTCTATTAAGTTTTGATAATGAGACTGATTCTAGCTTGGCTTCATCAATGTTATTTGTGACAAGTTAAGTTTGAAATGTTTTTTTCAATAATTAAGCATTGGAGCACACAATCTCACCTTATGGTGACGATGTGGCCGAACCTACTACCAAACTTCTTTTTATCTATTCCAAACATAATGTCAATAAGTTGTGCCGAATACTGTGAATGGCTGAACCTTGAACTTTCAGTAAGTAACTATTTTTATTTTGTCCTTACCAAACAAAATGAAGAAGTACATGACAACGATCTGTGAGAGGACGTTGAAGGCGGTACCCTCAAGTGTTCTGTTGCCACCTGCAAAAAAAAAACAAATATAACTCTCGAAAAAAAACTTGATTTTTACCCGACTGCGCACCGCAAAGGAGGGTTATGTGTTTACCTGTCTATGTATGTATGTATGTATGTATGTTTGTTCCTTTGTGGCACACTAGAGATCAAACGCGTGGGTCGATTTTAATGAATCATACGTCAATCGATTCGTCTGAATCGCGCAAGTGTCACTGAAGATATGAAATTAATCAAAATTCAAAATGGCGGCCACCAGACGCCATATTGTACAAAATAAAAAAATAAAAGTCAACCAACTATGCCATATGAGGTATCGTTGAATAGGTATTTAAAAATCATTATTAGGTTTCTTTGACCATTTTTCGGACAAAAGAACCGTTTATGATTTATAACGATTCAAATTTCCTTTACTAACCACGTAAAGTAGGAACCTATCCACCCAGTAGTAAATCCGTTCGAATTAGCAACACAGGAAATAATCTAGACCAACGAGTCTTCAAGCAGGTCACGACGACTATAAAATAATAATAATGTTTTTCATAAATCTCAAACTTCAATCAAGTGCGTACGCATGTGCAATGTAGTGTACCAGTAGCGTCATCTATCCGTTGACTTGAAGACTTTTAGTCTCGTTATTACATTTAAAGTGTCAATAGTGTTATTTACCTACTTAATACCTACAGTAAAATATAACCTAATTGATTATAGGTACCAATTACACTAGTCAGTACTCAGCGCTCGTAACTAAATAAAATAACTACCTAATACTCTAATGTAGTACCAGTAGCGCCATCTATCGGTTGACTTGAAGAATTTTAATAGAGTCAGGCTTATGTAGCGTTTTGAGCCGGGTTAGGTCTCTAGAGGGATTAATAATCAGTAACTTAGAACATCGCAAGCTACTTAATAATCCCCACGATAGCAACTCTCTCCATGAAATGACAAGATTGCGGAATTTACGGTCTTATAATCCCTAACTAAAAATAGTAAAATAAAAAAAAGTTAATTAAAAAAACAAAAAACCCGACTGCGTAAAAAACTAAAAAGAAAAAAACAAGACTACTTAGTTCAGTAGTAGCTAGGATTATGTTAAGTAATATTTACCGTCGCCATCAGATATATGGTAGCGAACAATGTGATCATAAATATCTGGGCACGATCTTACTGTCAAGACGTTAGACTACATGCTCAGATATTTCTGATCATTCTTGCTTCCTCATATTACGTCTAATGGCGATCGTACCTACTGAGAAATGACACCATGAAAATAATTTCATGTTCGACACTAACATAAATCAAATATTGATTGCTATTGAGGAATATAAAGATGCCTACAGTCGGGACCCATTTAAAATCTAGGTTAAAATGTTACAAATAATGGGTCCCGATAGTAGGCATCTTTAGATTCCTCAATAGCAATCAATATTTGATTTATGTTAGTGTCGAACATGAAATTATTTTCATGGTGTCATTTCTCAGTAGGTACGATCGCCATTAGACGTAATATGAGCAAGCAAGAATGATCAGAAATATCTGAGCATGTAGTCTAACGTCTTGACAGTAAGATAGTGTCCAGATATTTATGATCGCATTGTTCGCTACCATATATCTGATGGCGACGGTAAATATTACTTAACATAATCCTAGCTACTACTGAACTAAGTAGTCTTGTTTTTTTCTTTTTAGTTTTTTACGCAGTCGGGTTTTTTGTTTTTTTAATTATTAAAGACTGGAATGATCAATATGTTCATTTGGAATTGCAATTTCCATTAAAAGAACGGCTTTAAATCGAGCGCGGCGCCAGCCACAGCGGACGGAATATACCGACGTACAGGTGTATGGGGGTCACTGACCGGGCCACTTGAGCTGTCCGTAGCGGCTGCCGAACCAGCTGGCGGCGGTGTCGCCGACGCCGGTGGCCAGCACGCCGGCCAGCCGGTCCAGCGCGCACGCGCCGCCCGGCGCCAGCCACAGC